>PITA01011363.1:0-67227 GCA_004023965.1 Spilogale gracilis | reverse complement strand
AGGCGGGGGGGGGGGTATGTGCCCAGTGTGAGCACATCAGCAGATGGGGCTGGAAGGCAGGCAGGGCCCAAACCCTGCCGATTCTCCCAACGTGCACAACTTCTGGGTTCCTAAGCCAAGATCCAGGGGTAGCTGAACAACTTACCCAATGGTTTCAACACTTCAAGGGAAGCCTCTTCTCCCTCCTTCATTCTTAGTGGATCCCCCCCTTTTTTTAAGATTTTATTTATTTATTTATTTGACACACAGAGAGAGATCACAAGTAGGCAGAGAGGCAGGCAGAGAGAGAGGAGGAAGCAGGCTCCCTGCTGAGCAGAGAGCACAATGCAGGCCTGGATCCCAGGACCCTGATCATGACCTGAGCTGAAAGCAGAGGCTTTTACCCACTGAGCCACCCAGATGCCCAGATTTTTCCCTTTTAATAAGAATAGTTCTTATGTATTGCACAGCATTCTGCAAATAAAAAAAAAAAACACAGAAAGAGCACTTGAGCACTTGGCTGGCTCAGTTGGTGGAGCATGAGACCCTTGATCTCTGGGTTTGAGTTCAAACCCCATACTGGGTGTAGAGAAATTATTTAAGAAAATAAAATCTTGAAAGAAAGAAAGAAAGAGAGAAAGAAAGAAAGAAAGAAAGAAAGAAAGAAAGAAAGAAAGAAAGAAAGAGGAAGGGAGGGAGGGAGGAAGAGAGAGAGAGAGAAAAAAAACACGGAAGAAAATGAAGCCACTGTGATGTGATTCTATCACCCAGAAGTCACCATTTTCATTTTGCCTTCCTTTTTTTTATTTTCTAAAAAAGATTTTTATTTATTTATTTATTTGACAGAGAGAAACACAGCAAGAGAGGGAACATAAGCAGAGGGTGTGAGAGAGGGAGAAGCAGGCTTCCTGCTGAGCAGGGAGCCCAATGTAGGACTCAATCCCGGGACTCTGGGATCATGACCTGAGCGGAAGGCAGATGCTTAATGACTGAGCCACCCAGGCACCCCTCTTCCTTCCTTTTTAATGTATATGTTTCTAAAATCATAAGTGGAATCATAATAATGACAATAAAACTTACCGAGCAAGTGTTTACTATGAACTAGGGTATACTAAGCACTTCACATGGATTATCTCCTTTAATTTTCCCAATAAATCTGAGTGATGATGTAGTTATTACCCCCATTTACGGAGTAGTTGAGGCTTAGAGGAGAGAAGTTGCTCGTCCAATGTCACACAGCAACAGCATGGTGGCGCTGGCATTCCAACCCGGGAGATCTGGTTCTGGAACCAGATTCTTCACACTTTGAAATTGACTAACTATCCTGCAAACCTCTTTCTGAGTCCTTAGTCTTCTGTCTCATTTTTGATAACTACATGGTAGTCTATTGTTCAGATGTACGATAATTTCCCCCAAGCCCCTATTAGAGGATGTTTGATTGTTTTCAATAATACACTTTCCAGTGAGGATCCTTATAGTTAAATGTTTGCTCAAAAACTAAAATTAGAATTTTGAGGTCAAAGCCTATGGATAATTTTAAGGCTTTGGGTACATGTTGCCAAGATTGTCCTCCAAAAGTAATGACTAAATTCTACTTCCTACATCCTTATCCACACTAGACTACAAAGTGATTAGAGGCAGCTCAAATTCTGCCACATGAATAATAAAATTTAGATTAATTAGGGGCTCAGGATAGCCTAAGCTTTTCCAGTGGAAATTCCATCTTCCCAGAAGAGAAGAGCTGGAGCCAGATGTGGGACAGAGAGGATTCTAGGGCCAAGAGCTCAAGACCAACTTCTGCTTAATCGAATCAGTGAGTAATTCTAAGTTTCTCAGAAAGGCCTGCTCACTCATTGTCACAGAACAGCCGCCATCCAGGAGTACAGTGTGTGCAATGGCCACGAGGCCCTCGGCTGCTGAATCCAGATGGCAGCAGCCCCGAGCAGGGGTGGGCAGACACCCGGGGCTCGGGACTCACAGGTTCTTGTCCCAGCCCCGGCACTGCTTCTGAGCACGAGCAGGATACACTAAGCTTCTTCGTTTCCTTCATCTGCTAAAGCTGGGAGTGTTAATGCTTGGAGTTCCCACCCGCCATAGGCCCCTATATCCCAGAATAGGACAAGTCCTGGCCTCATGGTACCACACTCCCACCCTTCAAACCTCTTCCTTCAGGAAGGACCTGATCCTTTTTAAGGGTTTGCCTGATTTTAAGGGCTTGTCAGATCCACTAGGATCATCTCCTTTTCCATTAGCTCTGAGTCAACTGGTTGTGGACCTCAATCATATCTGCAAAGTCCTTTCTGTCCCATAATGCATCCAAACCACAAGGCAAGCCTACCAGTCAAAATTCCTCCCTCAGTGGGAGGAGGGCCTGTATAACACGCATACATTGGGGTGGGAATCTGGAGGCCATCTCAGAACTCTGCCTACAATGGCCACTGTGTGGACAAGAGAGGAAATGATGAATGAAGAAAGCATACATGAACGGCTCATTTGTGCAGATGGAAGGGAAGAGAATGGTCTAAATGGGACTAACTTCAGGATAAACCCAGGAAATACGAGTTGGACAGGCTACAGGCTCACTTTCCTCCTCCAGGATGGCTACACCTTTTCCCCAGAGGGTTAATTTATATAGAAGGTCCATGTGTGATTTGTTCTCTGAACTTTGGGGCAGGGTTAAGTGATAATAATTCAGATAGCAGTAAAGACAAAAAAGCCATACTTTCTTTGTAAGGCAACAAAATTAGATTCCAAACCCCATTTCCCACTTCCTTTCCCTTCTCCCAACCTTGTGGGTGTTTATATGGTCCCCTCAGAGAAGCGTCCTCTCACAGAGACCCACTCTGCCTGCTCAGAGAAGCCACCCGAAGAAGCAACATACATTCGCCCAGCCATTAAAGACGATCCAGGAAACCTCCTCCACCAGCCCGCATGGAGCTGGTCCATGAAGAAGGGCGGGACCCTCAGCCCCGTTAGTCCTGGGTCTCCTCTTTGTAGCCCGTAAAAAATCATCGTTATCCATGACCGCATTACTCCCAAGTATCATGCGGGCCGGGAGGGTTGGACAGGAGCTAAGCCACTAGAAAAAATGCCCTCAGGGGGAGAGCCTAAGCCAACCTCCATGACCAGTGCCCTCTCTGCCCAAACTGATGAACCCTGAGACCAGCCAGAGCCTGGTGGTGACTGCTCCGTGTGCCACGCAGGAGGTGTCCCTCATCTGGGGGCCAAGAGGAATGGCCGTGTTGGCCCAGCTGGTGACAACTCCACCACACCCAGCCTTATGCACGCTGTTGCCTCCAGGCACAGGCCTCCCCTCTTCCTGAGAAGCCTTTTGGCCGAAATGTGTGCTCATTCACTCAACAGTGTTTTCTGAAGACCTCGAATGGGCCAGGTACTTTGGGCTGGGAGCCGGTGGTTTAGTGACGTTAAAAAAAAAAAAATCCTTGTCCTCAAGGACCTTGTATTTGGTGAGGAAAACAGGCCATTAACAAGATAACTACGTAAATAATATATAACTCAATAACTGGTGGTAAAGTGCTCTGGAAAAGAACTATGCTGGGAAAGGGGAGAGGGAAGGCCCAGGGGAGGTGCGGAGAGGAAGGAAGCAATTTTAAATAGGGTAGGCAGGAAGGCCTCCCCAAGAAGGTGACATGTGAGCCCAGCCAGGGCGTAAAGGTGAGAAAGGAGGGAGTCTGCTGGATATTTGAGTAGCTGCAAGCGCAAAGCCTGAGGCAGTAGCCAGACTGGTGAAAGGCAAGGGGGCCAGATGTAATGGGGCAGGGAGGGAAGAAACTGGAGATGGGATGAGAAGGGGGGGGTGCTGAGGCTCAAGAGCACAGAGGGCCTCCTCAGACATTTTCGCACCTCTCTTTGGCTTTTATTCAGAGTGAAATGGGGGCCTTGGCAGGGTTCTGAGGAGAGGAGTGCCATGACCCTCTTTGCATTTTTAAGGGTTTCTTCTGGCCCCATGTGGAAAACAAGCTATGGGAGTATGCAGGGGTAGGGCTGCTTCCCTGGGCCAGGAACATCAGGTTGGACCCAAGGGATCTCAGATCACGAGATATTGGCCCCCCAAAGACAGATCTGCAGTAGGTGAATTGAATGTCTGTGTCTAAGGCCAGCTGAAGGTCTATGAAAAGCATAATGGAGGAAGGGAACAAGGGGACATGTTTACTAGGACCTTAGGAGGCTGGATGGTGACTAATGGATCAACCAAGGAGAAGGACGAAGCAGGTGGGATTAACAATCTAGCTGGCCAGCAAGCCGGTAAAGCTCACTCCAGGACCTGGACCTCCAGCAGATGGTATCTGCCCCCTCCCCAAGCACTGTTTTGTTTTGTTTCTCTTCTACTCACCAGTTATTGAGTTCCTACAATGTAGCAGGCACCTTGAACACAAAGCAGTAAATGAGACAATCAAGAACTCATGCCTTAGTTGGAAAGATAGTCAAGTGATCCTATAAACCAGAAATAAAATACTTAGGGGTTGTAGCCAGTGCTGGAAAGATACAGTGTTGAAATAAAATAACTGAGAAGGTCTCCTAAAGGGGTTGATTGTTCTGGTGAGTATTCCAGGCAGAGAAGACAGCATGTGCAAAGGCCCTGGGTGGGGGCAATCCACAGTATCTCTAGGAACCAGAGGGAAAACTCCATGGTCAAGAGTGTGAATCAGGGGCCTGGCACCAGGAGCTATTGCTAAATGGGCCAAGCATTTTAATAGGCTCATACCCGAAAGTGTGACATGAGGTATAAGTGCTTGCTTACTGTTCATGATCCCATGAGAGTCGCATTTCTGCTCAAAAACAAAGAAAGGAGAGAATAAAAACACTGTATCCCTTCCAGGTAGATCTCCAAAATAAAGGAATTCTTTACCTGTATTTTTAGTTCCAGTTTTGCATGAAAACAGTAAAGGGAAAAATGAAATCCATGAGACTGCCTTTGCCTTACACCTTTGTCAAATCATGTAATATTCCAGTTCCAATCCAGCTAGCATAAAACACGTATAACTAGATATAGGATATGCTGCAAGGAGAACTGACCCCTCCTGCCGTGTTCCCCAGGGGCTTTCCTGCTAGGACACGCAGCAAGTGCCAGACAGGCCCCGGAGGGGTGCTGGGGGGACCCCTCCTCCAACCAGGCTGCAAACACCCCCATTTGCATAGCAGCTCCCCACCCCCTCCCTTCTCTTCCTTCTTCTCCTTTGACCCTTTGCCTCCCCTGAAGCTCACAAAACACAATGAAATGAAATTGTGTTTTCATTCACGCAGGAAGACCACCCTGCCCATTAAGATGGAAGTCAGAGAAAACAAAGCAGCTCTTCCTCCTGTTTGTTTGTTTTAAGAATGAACGCTATTTCCGCAAAATCCAATTTTTATGTCTTTTCTTTAAACCGGCTCAGCTTCCCTTGATGGTTCTCTCTCTCTTAGGCCTACATCATGCTCCATGCCCTTTAGAGTTACCTCTTAAGAGCTTTTGAAAAAGCAAAGCCTTGCTCTCTGTCCCTTGGCTTCCCTCTCCGGCCAGTCTACCCCCGGCTTATCCTCCCCTCCCGAGTTTCAGCACCACCCCCCTCAGTGATATCATTCTCTCCCTCCTAACCTGTCTCCATAAGCCAAGCTCTTCTGAGAAGTAGATCCGGTGTGAGGCTGTGGACACCCTACCCAGGGCTGTGGACACCCTCACTCTGCAAACCCAACTAGCCCTTCCCCAAGCCGACGCCTGCTCTTGGTCCCCATCCTTCTAAGGGACCTCAACTTTGCCCAGTCACCATGGCCATCAATCTGGGGCTCCTCCCACTCACCAGTCCCTGACCCAGAGCATCACTGAGCCCCACCGGGGATCTCTGGCTCTCTCCCTTCCTTAACACCCCCAAGCGTGCCCTCGTTTCCTTTCATATGAACTTTTCCAATAACCTCCCAACCGATTCCTTAGCCGGGGAACTTGGGACCAGTCACTTTACCTCCTTGAACTTCAGGCAGCCTCTCCTCAAATTTGATGTAATGACACTCAGTGCAAAGGGCTGAGGGGAGAAGCCATCAGGTATATTTATGCACAGGTATAAATAGAAATCACTTAGCACCCCACTCAGCATGTGCCGAACAAATGATAATCCATCTTTCCTTGCCCACTTCCCCAGCCCTGTTCCCCAGCCTGTGGTCTGCCCTCTAGAGGCAAATCTGATTTCTAGAGCCCTCTTCGCCGAACACACCTGCCATTTTCTGCTTCTGGTCACCCAGCTGCAAAAGTATTGTGTGTCTTTTTTTTTCTTCCATCTTAAACCAAGTTGATCTTGTATGAAATTTTCTGGTTATTTTGATTTATCTAAAATATTCAGATCAGGGGGATACCTGAATTTTTAAAAATAATTATGCTTTTTTAAAGCTTGTCTCAGGAAGTTTTTATAAAACCAAGTAGAAAGAACTCATTCCCGTTAGGCATTACCCTTCCTTCCCACTCTGCTTTTGGAAGGATCTGCAATTCATATCGAGGATAAACTGTATTTTCACTTAGAAAAACACATTCCCTCTAGCAAGAAAATTCTCCTTTGAAGAAATGTCCCACCAACGAGCCATATCTTTATATGTGCTACAATTTAATAAGAAAACGCTATTGATCTTTTCTCTTTCTTATTTTTTCTCATCATCTCTGTAATGATGGACATTTAGAACTGCACAATCTGTTTCTCTCTGTCTCTCTCTGTCTCTCTCTCACACACACACATATACACTCCTTTGTCTTTTCAGATTTACTCCCAACAAATCCCCATAAATGACAGAGCTCAGATTTATTTTAAACTAATTTAGCTGACATCAGCTTAGGGCCAGATTCTGAGTGTCAAAATGAAACAGAAAATTGAATAAAACCTATGCTTCAGCGAATTATCCAACAATTGCCCAAATTTCTATACCCTCTAAGAAACTACTTCGGGACCAATAAAGAAGAAAAAACACATTGGTGTGTTCAGCAAAGGGGACAGATGGCTCTGGAGTGTCGAGTGTGGGTCTCAGGGAGCCAGACCCGCTGGGCTGGAACCGTGGCTCCGCCTCTCACCAGCCAAGAGGTGGTGGTTGTGCTGAAATCTCTGAGTTTCAGTTTTCTCATTCGGGGTGATGTGAGGATTAAATCAATTAACTCATGTAAAGTAGTTAGGATAAGGTCTGGCACATGCTAAGGGCTCAAGGACAATAGGAATCATTATTATTCCAGACAAAATCAAGGTGTTCCAAGAACTAGGAAGCTGGAGGCAATATAATGTGACCACCAGAGACTTTCTCTGGGATAGCCTGGGTTCAACTCCTGACTCCCATTCCTGACGAGCTGTGTGACTCGGCGCGAGTTATGTAGCCATTCTGTGCTTCGGGGATACCATCTATAAAAAAGGCATTAAAAGTTGTTCCTGGATCCAAAAAAGAAATTGTACCTGTATCATGGAAACGTGAGATTGAAGTGAGACAGTGGAAAATATTTAGCACATATAGTAAGTGCTCAATAAATTTTGTCTGTTATTTCTCCTTGCGTTGTACAAAAATAAAGTCAATTACCTCACCATACACCTCTATTTAAGCGGCATCTTATACGTGGCTGGCAATGCCCTTATACCAAAGGAAGTCGGACGTGCTCTCTCTTGGAAATTGGCAGCCAGTGGGGCATGTGAGCTCAGCCAATCAGACGCTCACAGCTGGCAACTCCCGTACCGGCTCCTTTTTTTTTTTTTTTAAGATTTTATTTATTTGACAGAAACACAGTCAGAGAGGGAACACAAGCAGGGGGAGTGAGAGAGGGAGACGCAGGCTTCCCGCCGGGAGGGGAGCCCGAATGTGGGGCTTGATCCCGGGTCTCCAGGATCATGACCTGAGCCGAAGGCAGTCGCCCAACCAACTGAGCCACCCAGGCGCCCCTCCATACCGGTTCTTAAAGCAGAGAGAGGGAGATCGGTGGACATGGGCAAGGTGGTGTCTCTGGTTTTTCTGTCCTAAAGCGCATAAGAACAGTTAACAGAAATAACCTGCTCTTCACAACCAGAGGAGTCACCCATAAATATACTCAGAAAGTGTGATTAAGGTCTTTGCAAAACATCACGGTAGATTCTCCTTGCCGATTCTCTAAGCCGCTGGGTAGCCAGCTCTCCCCCACATGTCACAGGCATCTCTCAAGGTCGCTGCATGTCTATTGTATTCACTCTCTTGCGGCTTCAGACTCTTCCATATTTTTTAGATTTTCCACTATTTTTTCAAACACTCCTCTTTGGATCCGAACCTTTTGGATATCCATGACACTTGGAAAGGCCCATCCTCCTTGACTCACCAAGCCCCGTTTCCAGAATCAGCCCCACAGAAGTAAAGTACTGGCTTGCATATAAGGCTGCACTTACAAGGCTATACTTAGAGCACATGGCTTGAGGTATCACAACCTGGAAATCACCTAAATGCCCAGCCATCTCCCCTGATCCATGCTGTTTATTGCATTTGGTCTGGGGAGAGAAGGGAGGACATTTGACTGTGAAAAGTGTTTAACGAAAACCACTAGTCCAAAGCAGGTGAGAATTGGGAATTTTAGATTCCTTCCAACAATGAAATGTGAGACGCTTTTCATTTTCGTGCATTAGGGGAGGCAAGAAGAAAAAAAAATAAGATGGGTATGTCAAGGTCAGATTACTACAAGACAAATGGGTCATTGTTAGGTCTGTATTACTCATATGGACAAATCTGAATCCTCAGAGAACCCAAGTTCAGTTTTTGCTTCTACCCAGAGAGTCTCAAAGTACATGATGCATAAGATTCCCCTGGGACTCTTGGCAAACTGAAGATTGAGTCAGCAGGTCTGAGGGGAGGCCTGAATAGTGTGTCTCTCACAAGTGACAGGGTGACAGGGTGCTGCTGGCCAGCAGACCACACCTTGAGTTGTAAGGATCTGACCAATTCACATTTGCTGTCTGAACTGAATTGCCCTCATTTATCAAATAATGCGGTTGATTAGGGCGGCCATCCATATGAGTTTTCCCAGGACTATCACCACCGTGGCACTGAAAGCCCCGAGTCCCAGGCAAACCGGGACCGTTGGATTAGATCAGAGTCAGATGCCTCAGAAGCTGAAAAGTACAAGAAGTGAATGAAATGGGCTGGTTGGAGACTTCGGCAAACAGAAGACCTTAAATGCCCACGCTCCCAAGCTCTACCCAAGATTCCTCCCTATCATTAAATGGCCCAGATGACCCCCTGGAAATTCTGAGAACCTTTGTCATGGATTTTTTTTCTGATGGTAGCTATAAGTGTCCATAGATGATGGGTCACAATGAAAATATTGGAAATCTATGACCGTCCTGGGCAAGATGAAAATGGTTTGAAGAGGGCAGAAACAGAGCCTGCCTGTCCATTCAAAAACTGAGTGTGGTAGCCAGCCCTCCATGATTCTCAGCCCCTGGGTGTCACATTCTTGTGTGGCTCTCCTACACTGGATAGGGCTAACCTGTATAATCAATAGGATATTGAGATGACAACTATACTGCAAAATAATTTTTTTTATATAGGACGTCATGGGAATGACAGGGTTTGACTTCTGAGGACAGAGGCTTCTTACTGCCTTTTCAGATCACTTGCTCTGGGGAAGCCAGCCGCCATGCTGTGAGGATACCCAAGCAGCCCGAGATTCACATAGCAAGGTATTGAGGCTTCCTGCCAACAGCCATGTGAGGGAGCCATTTTGAAAGTAGATCCTCCAGGGGCGCCTGGGTGGCTCAGTTGGTTAAGTGACTGCCTTCCGCTTAGGTCATGATCCTGGAGACCTGGGATCGAGTCCCACATCAGTCTCCCTGTTTGGCAGGAAGCCTGCTTCTCCCTCTCTCACTCCCCCTGCTTGTGTTCCCTCTCTGGCTGTGTTTCTCTCCGGCGAATAAATAAATAAAATCTTAAAAAAAAAAAAAAAAGAAAGTAGATCCTCCAGCTTTAATCAAGCCTCCAGAGGATACAGACCCAGCCAACATCTTCACTGCAATCTTATGACAGCCTCTGAGATGGAACCACTCAGCTAAGCCACTCTCTATCAAATACTCTGAAAATTCCCTAAGGTCCAAAGACCCAAGAAGTTGCAAAATGGCAGCCAGCAGGGCTACAAACAAGTTTTATTCTGCCTGCATATGTTTGTTTGCTTAATGTGAATTAGTTACCAAATCTAAAAACAAGGTTATTCCCATGCAAATCTGGATTTCCAGCACTTCCTGAAAAATTAGAAGCCCTTTTATTCCTGCAGGTTGAGGGCAGGCCATGCCCCAGAGCACCTTCCCCTCTCTGAGGGACTGCTCTGCTCTGCATTAGCAGACCTTCTGCGTCCAGCTGTCTCTCTCCCAGGCTAGTGCCCCTTGTGAACATTATCTGCTGGCCCTCAAAGTCTGTGATCCTTGACTTAGAGAGCAGAAACATTTTCACTGGGAATTCTGTTTCTCTGTCCAAATCTCTCCTCTTACTAAGGATTCCAGTCCTATTGGATTAGGGTCCATCCTGAGACCTCATGTGAAGTCACTTACCTCTAAAGATCTTAGGTCCAACTAAGGGTCCCATTCTGATGCACTAACTGAGGGTTAGGACTCCCCATTTGAGCAGGAGGATGGGTGGATATGATTTCATCATGACAGAAAACCATGTTCTGCTGTGCAGCAGGGAAGACTCAAAATGCCCAAGGTTCTGATTCCGCCAACATGCAGACCGTGCCCCCCCCATGCCACACCCCAGAAATGCCAGGGGCCTATACCTTCTGCCTCCCTGCATGTCAGGTCCTCAGTGGCCCCCACGCCAGCTTCTCCCGGCACTTCTGAGGCCCAGGCACCTTCAGAGACATGGTGAAGAGCAAGAATCTGGAAGCAATTGAATCTCTAAGATTCAGCTCACCTGCCCCCCTCCCCCGCACACATATAAATAAACAAAACCATTTTTTAAAAATTGAGAGCTAATCGTGGGCACCTGGGTGGCTCAGTGGGTTAAGCCACTGCTTGCAGCTCAGGTCATGATCCTGGAGTCCCGGGATCAAGTCCCACATCGGGCTCCCAGCTCCGTAGGGAGTCTGCTTCTCCCTCTGACCTTCTCCCCTCTCATGCTCTCTCTCACTCTCACTCTCTCTCAATAAGTAAAATATATTTTTTTAAAAAAACTGAGAGCTAATTGTACAGTGTACTGAACACTGGCCCGCCATTCCTAATTTCTGTTGTGACTTTAAATTCCTCTGAGCCTCAGAGTTCTCAGGTGTACACCGAGGGGCTTGTGTGACCGGGGCTTGTGTGACCGGGGCACAATCTCCCTCCCAGGCCTAAAAGTCCGTGACTAATTGACATTAGAAGAACTTTCCATTGCAGAATTCCCAATCCCCTCCTCTCTCATTAAATAAGCCACTGTTGCATGGGACTGTATGTCTGTGTTTAATGAATCAGTTCATATGTCTTGTCAAGTGTCTCTAATAAGCCACGCACCTTGTCCTCTTTTTACAATGCATATGAGTTAAGTGAGCCCATTGGTGACATCAGATAAAAGTCTTGAGGCATCTGTGGTCAAAAGCAAATGAGATTTCCTACCCCTCCGGGGACGCTGACGCGGAGGGGCTCCCGGTGGTGGTGAGACCGCTGCACGGCTGGGCTTCTGAGCGGTGGGGCGTGGTGCTGAGCGTTGCAACGCGAGCACTCTCCCCCAGAAAGCCCAGCGCGTAATCCAGGGCTAAGTTTCCATCCTGTCCCAGGTTTCTAACTCAAGCTGACTCTACTTCAAAAGAAGGAAAGCTTGTTTGGCCTAATACCCATGAAGCCTCGGTTTCAGGAATGTGACATGCTGTTAAACCACAGCCGTGTAAGCTTGCGGCCGCTGAGATTTTCCAAGGATGAAAGTTTCACTTTTCAAAGAAAAAACATAGCACCGCAAAGCTGGAGAGACATAAGGTGACCGGTGTTGATTGGCCCTGAGGAGCTCTCTCTCCAGAACATCTACTATGTGTGGGCGTATTCAGGGGGAGGGCCGAGAGGCCCAGGAGGGTGGGCTCAGTCTACAAGGAGGAGACACAGTTGCTACCTTGGACTAGCTCTCGGGAGGCCGAGGGTAAGGACAGTTGGGCAGAGGCTAGTGGCAGTGTGTGGCATCGAGGAGGCTGGGGAGCACTGGGGAGAACTGCAGGGTCCTCCCCTAGAAGCTAGGTCACGTGGATGGTCAGCACGGCACCGTGGGGAGAAGCCAGGGCTGGAAGCGCTTGGTCACAGGGCAGGAGAGAGCGTCCCCAGCAACCAACACCGGGGACCCAGTGTCTCTGTGAGGTCACACGTCAGGCCCCCTGCGCCCCCACCTTCACATCTGGCTCTGAGGTCTGCCAGAATGATCAGCGAGAACTGCCCAATGCCACCAGAAGATGACATGGGGCTGTCCCCTCTCCCTAGGTTGGAGTTAATCTGAATTTCAAAGCAAAGTACGGATCTAGGGAACCGAATTAGTACAGAATTAAATCTCAGAGAATCACCACTCTTTAATTTTGTAAAGGAATTCAGGGGTCATTGAACCTGACCTCTCCCTCCACGTCTGAATCTTGATGGTTGGTTAGTTTTCCAGCTTCTGTTTGGATGCCTCCACTAACATGGAGCTTCCTTGCTTAGAAGGTAACCTGTGCCATCAATGAAGGGCTCTAGTTGCCTGAAACTGTTTTCCTTAGATGATGCTAACTTCTTCCTTCTAACTCACCGTCCTAAGTGTGCACTCTGTCCTTTGAAACAGGCCTGAACCTGTCTTTTCTGCAACAACCCTTGAACTATTTGAAGGCGGAATCACCAAAACCTCTCTAAACATCCCTCCTTCCTTGCATGGTTCTGTGGGATGTCTCCGGACCTGGGTAAGTTCATCTGAACACTGCCTGTGTCTTTGAAACACGTGCTTCCCCCCAACCCCAGGCCAATTCCCAAAATGGAGAGCCATTTTCCAGAGATACTGAGAGCAATGTAGGTCAGATTGTGGGCCGCTGCAAACCTGAGCCAGCTGGCCTCCAAGACCACAGATGGTGGCCACTTCAGGAACTAAGTGATGATCCAGATCGACGCAGCCCAGGGTGACTCCTCCAGAAGAGCCAGGATGCTTTGGCCAGGCCTGAGGCTGAGGACTTGCTAAGCCTGGGAAGTTTGTAGCCTCTCATTGTTTTTGGGTAAAAGCATGCCCTGGGCTAGATTCTGTGGATGCTGGATGTCATGGACACTGGTGGGGAAAAACCACTGGGTCCTGAGCTGGGCATAGAAGGGAGAAGCCCGCCCCCTTGTGGGCCTCTGGGGGGTGGCAAGGTGCACAGAGCACCCTAAAAGGGCTAGAATGAGGAGGGGTCTAGGGGCACAGCCGCTTGCTGTCCTAGCTCTCATTTTACCAGTTGCTTCTGGCAGCCTGAAAGACGGGTGACATGGACTGTCAAAGGGCAGAGGAGTGGTGGCTGGGGACACAGCAGGAAGTTACGAGGCGGAGACCCCTGGGTCTAGTTGTCAGGCCACAGAAAGTTGGAGATAAATCAGGCAGGTGTAATTAGCTGTTGAAAAAAGAAAGGAAAAAAGGGGGGCAGAAGCCTGCAGGAGGCCTTTCCTGGTTCTGCCACTCCTTGGGTGGCCCCAGGCAAGCCACAGTCCCTCCCTGGGCCTCCCAGGGCCCAGCGTGGTGAAGGCAGCCTCGCTCTGAATGCTCACCCGCTAGGGACCCAGCTGGAGCCTTTCACCTGCCAGCGCCCACAACAGTCTGTCATTGGTGGCACCGCACCCCTGACTGAGGACAACAGGGGAGGACAGGTGGCCAGGGCAAATGAGGGACAAGAGGCAGAGAGCACAAACTCTGCCAATGAGGCAGGCCCACCAAGGCCCCAGAGAACACAGAGCCCTTCCAGGATGCCGCAGGAAGCCCCAAAGAGTCATTCCTCACAAGGGGTCTCCCCTCCTTCCGTTCCTTGGGCCAGTGTTGCCTCTAGAGCTGTGACCTCCTTCTGAAATACTTCTCCACCGGGTGATGCCAGGACACTGACCCACAGGTGTGTGTGTCCTAAAACTGCGCCTGCGCCAGGGAGCTGCGACCCAGGCCTGGAGGGTGTTCAACACCAGCCCGAGCAGATGGGGCCTGCCTCAGGCTCAAACTCCTCTTCCAACTGCCTTTACTCAGCACAATGCATATTAGCTATCAGAGACTGTGCTTCTAATGTCTTTGCAAGGTAAATTCTGCACTACTCTGTAATCTATGGACATAACTGGGCAAAATGTAACCTGGAAAAAGCAAACCAGAAGCGCTTTCCTCAAAGCTCTCCAGATAAAAAAATGGAGGTGGATTTAAGAAATTGAATTCTAGGGCACCTGGGTGGCTCAGAGGGTTAAAGCCTCTGCCTTCCACTCAGGTCATGATCTCAGGGTCCTGGGATCGAAGCCCGCATGGGGCTCTCTGCTCAGCGGGGAGCCTGCTTCCTCCTCTCTCTGCCTGCCTCTCTGCCTACTTGTGATCTCTCTCTGTCAAATAAACAAATAAAATCTTAAAAAAAAAAAATTGAATTCTGTGCGAAAATGGTTCCAATTCTTTCCTGCAGATGCTCACAGAGACACGTGGTGGGGGAGTCACTAAAGAGGTTATTTTAAAATGCTTAACTGTCCTCTGGCAAAAGGAAAGATATCAAAACTCTTATTAAAAGGCCTTTTAAAGGGTACCTGGGTGGCTCAGTTGGTTAAGCGGCTACTTTCGGCTTAGGTCATGATCCTGGAGACCCGGGATCAAGTCCCACATCAGGATTCCTGCTCAGCGGGAAGCTTGCTTCTCCCTCTCTCAGTCCCTCTCTGCTTGTGCTCCCTCTCTCGCTGTGTTTTTCTCTGTCAAATAAATAAATAAAATCTTAAAAAAAAAAAAAGGCCTTTTAAAAACTACCTGACGTAATGTCCTCAGGCTAGTGTGCTCCTAGTTGGAAGCAACTGGGGCAAATGTCAAGAGGGGAGGGGTCGTCTTGCACACCAAGGTGCACTAAAGCTTTGGCTGAAACTCGATAAGTCTGTAATTTCTCATTAAAAAATAAAAGCAGTATAAGGTTCTCATAAGACATTTTGAGTTATTATGTAGACACCCTTTAAAAATTAGAGGATTCCAGGAATAAGTACAATCTAAGTTCTCCCTAAAAATAAAATCAGGTAGAACACGCAATCTAATTGTAGACAGAACCCTTTTCAAAGACCTATTGAGACCACCCAGTTTCCTGCAGTATTGCCAAATTCTAAAATTGTAATGAAAATTTTAAAGTCCAAAACCTACAAGCCACCAGAGGTTCAGTAAGCAGATTGTGCCATTTCAAAACTGAAAATGTGCTTGCATAAGCAAGTCACCGGGGTTAACCTTCTGGATTGGGAGTCTGGCCTTCGGTTCAGAACATGGCTATGCCAGGGTCAGAAATGTGACCAAACTGCGCTTTCATGGAGGTTAGCCAAGGTTCACAGGGTCATGACTGGGCCATTTTATCAGTCATGTCAGGCTCACACTCTATTGCCTGGCATAGATAAAAACTTTATCTGTCAGCTTGCTAAATCTACTCCTCCTGCCTTATTTTCAATAAAGAAAACCTGGACTAGCTCATCTCATCAGAGGCTGGCCTCTTCCAGTACTGTTTTCACATGCAACTTCTCATCTCATTTTGGTCAGTAACCGTGCATGATCAGAGTGACCAGCTTTCTCTTACCTGAATCCTTCAGAAAACCAGTGCTGGGCAATATGTGGCTACATGGATTTATTATGTTTATTAAACATAATAAGTTTATGGCTGAAGGTGTTATGTTAGAGTATGATAGTTCTCAAAGTATTACCTTTTCAAATCCATCTTTCCCTAAAGTAAAGCAAGCAAAAAAATAAATAAATAAATAAAATCTAAGATTAACTTGGATAGATATTTCTAAATAGGGTATCTAAACCATAGAAACATTTACAAAGTTACCTTTGGACTCACTCACTTACACATACATTATATATATATATATATATATATATACACACATTATATATATATAACGGTTAAGAGAAATAACAGCTAAAGTTTTTTCCTCACAAGAAAATAGATATGCACAGATGATAACGACCCTTCCACATCTAGTTTAATATACAAATATAAGACCAGGGAGTTCCCCCCCACACAGGAATCGTAAACGCAAGACAAGTGCCTTCAGATTTTACTTTATTTGGAAACTATCCAAATTGATTATTTTTATATTTAAAGACTGTGGTACCATAGTAGAGACACATAAATATTATAATATACATTTAGAAATTAAATATAATAAAATCAACATGACATTGTGTAAAAACTCATGTACGCTTCAAACAGGTCTGAGTTCTGGGCCCTCGCACCCATCAGCTCTCCCCTTGGTAATGGGTGAACCTCGCAGGGAGACCATCCACAGGGTACACGGTGGGACTGGTTTTCATTGTAGGAGGTCCATTTAGAAGCCGCCAGTCACAATGCCTGGCCAGCTCCACTGTAAATATTTTGAGAAGAATTTTTGCAAACTCCTTCCCTACACAGCTCCTCAGGCCTCCTCCAAAGGGAATGAAGCTGAACCTGGAAGCATCCTCCGGGTGAGGCAACAGAAATCGGTCAGGATTAAATTCGTCCTTGTTAGTGAAGATGTCTGCCACATCGTGAGTATCACAGATACTGTAGATAACATTCCAGCCCTTGGGAATCTGGTAGCCCTGCAAAAGATTATGAAGCCCCCAGGGCTGCAAACTGGAATCTAACTTTCAACAACAACAAAAAGCCATCGCTGATAACCAGAGGAGTTATGAGTTGCAAAAAAAGGATGTGAGGACAGAGACAGGACAGGCAGACCTTTAGACTTCTGAAACACGTGTCCACATGGGGCAGGATAATGGTATCAAAGGGGTAAGAAAAGCCAAGGCACAGGGAAGCCAAGGGGAGATTTAAAACCACAACAAAAGAAGTGGGAGGGAGTGGTGGGAAGAGAACTTTTAACTTACATTTAATTCAAAAGTCTTAAGAGCAACCCGAAACCCTCCTGGAACTGGGGGATTCAGTCGAAGAGTCTCTTTAATAACACACCCAATGTATTTAAGCTGTTCCAAAATTTCCATGTCCAACTTGTTGTCTTGATTGCTCTTGCAAAGTAAACCCTATCAAAACAGTCATACAGAGGTGAACGGTTATTTTGTGCTCCAATAAAATCAGCCCAGCAGACGTAAACAGGGCTTAAGTGGCGGCTAGACCCAAAGGGCCCCAGGATGGGAGAGGGTGAGGGGGAAACTGTGAGCAGCTAATGACCATTTGCCTCCACCCCTTGGCCCAAATCCACTATCTATTTACAATTCCAAGAGAATGCTGCTCTCCACTTAGAACTACCTAGCTTCTACCCCCTCCCCCCTGCCCCCATCACCACCACCACCAGCTAGGAGCCCCTGCCCCCCACCCCGTTTTAAGCCCTTGAACGCACAAATTGAAGAAAGTGGAATCTATCTGAAAAGCTCCAGCGTACTGCAAAAAGTGGAAAAGGGATAGGAAAACAAGGATCAAGCCCTGCCTGAGTGAGATCACAGCTCAAAGTTCCTTCCTTTTTATTCACAAAGGTACTTCTCTTCCCTCATCTGCCTACCTTGCACTTTCCAAATATTCAGAGAAGGCAGCACACTTACATATTGGCTAAGGAGCAGCTGAATTTTTAAATTCAGTGTCCCTACCTTACTCTTTAGCTCTTCTCGAACTTTCTGTAGAACGTGGGGGTAGAGCCCAAGGTAAGTAATCAGAGATGTGGCTGCACTAGCTGTGGTCTCATGTCCCCCGAAGAGGAGCTCGGTTGAAGATTGCTTTAATGCCTAAGAATGGAATAAGACAAACGTTTTTATACAAGTCTGCATGCAATTTTACACAGCAATTACTTAGAACCGAACAGAAGGTTCTGGAAAGAAGATGAGAAGGGCTAAAAGTTTGCTGAGAGAAAGCCAAGGAAAGCTACTTTAAAAAATAAAATGCATAGTCCCTTTAGTTCAGCAAGAGCAGAAAGCCAGGAAAATCTCACTACACAGGGAATTTTTGAATGAAAGCCTTGGTTGTATTAAAATCGCCCAACATTATTTACATTTTGCAAATGCCAACTTTCCCTGTAAAACCCGGCAGGGCTAGGGGACGCTCCCTGTTCCCCCGGAGCCTCTCCCACAACTCTATGGACCCGGTGTCTCAACCTTCCGGGTCCCATCCCCGGTGTCTGGGCTGCCCACTGTGAAGTCCGGACGTGCGCTTTGGGGTAACCACAGTTGCAAAGCCAGGGGACCAAATTCCTTAGGGCCTCTTCCTGAAGTCGCCACTCACCTGCATGTCCAGCCTCTCCCCCCTCTCCCACGAGTGTTCGATCAAGAGCTGCAGCGCATCCTTGCAGACGCCGCCAGCCCCGGTCGTCCGCAGCCCGCAGATCTTGGCGCGAATGTTCTCCTCTATGCGCGCGTGGATGAGGTTCCGCGCCTTCATGCCCTGAGCGCAGAGAGCGACGGCAGTGAGCGGACGCCGGGCCCCCGCGCCCCGGGCTCCTCACCCTGCACGCTCCCTCACCCGGTACAGCCCGCTGAAAGGCACGTCGATGGGCAACGAGAAGAGATTGCGGGTCATTTCCTCGAAGGCCTCCACCAGCTGCTGCTCCGCATCGCCGCCGCTCGCGAGCCGGGGCTCACAGCCCAGCAGGATCCGCATGGCGATGCGGAACATGAGGCGCTTCACCTGGGGGTAGACCAGGAGGCCACGCTCGCCGCAGCTCAGCCACCGTTCCAGGCAAGTGCTCACTTCCTCGGCGATCACTGGCACATAGCACTGGAGCGCCTCGCGGCTGAAGGCCCGCATAATCACCTGAGCTCCGAGGAGGGAAAGTGTTAAAAGCGCCCCCCCCTCGCCTTCCGGGATCCCCTTCCAGCCACTCCCACCCCCGCCAGACCCAAGGGACTACCCCGCTAAAGTGCCTTTGAGCGGGTCACTTCATGCAGCTAGCACTCGCCCGGCATCTAGCTCCTCGAACCCCTCCCCTCGAACCCCTCGAACCCCTCGAACCCCTCGAGGGGATGGGGTCCCCTTTCCAGCCCAGGCACCGCCACCCCCGCCCTCACCTTCTTGCGCTGCTTGTGCGAGGAGTCGTGCAGGTTGGAGAGGCAGCCGGAGCCCAGGATGGTGCGCACCGACGCGGGCCAGTGGACTGACACCAACCGGTGCTCCCCGAGCAAGATGCGCCTCACGTTGTCCGCGCCCATCACCCGCACCGTGGGCCGCCCGAACAGATGAGTCTTGTAGATGAAACCGTATTTCCTGCGCTTCATCTGCAGGAACTTCCTTCGCTGGGAGAGGAGAGCGGAGGAGAGAGGCGGGCGTGAGGGGGCGCCGGGGAGCGCGGCGCCTCGGGCTAGCCCCGGTCCCAACCGTGGTCACCTCCCTCTCGGGGACGCCTACCCGGCTGCAGGGAAGCCGGGAGCCGAGCCGGGCTCCTGAGAATCGTCCCGTCCCGCCCAAGCTCCCTTACCTGTAGCACCATCTGCAGTGTCTCCCCGAAGAAAGGGAAGCCCATAGTTCCGGGGGGCAAAGGGAGGGCGCAGCTGCGGTCGCGGCTGCTCACGCAGTACAGGTCCCAGAGCTTGATCGCGGCCAGGAAGAGCAGCAGCGGTAGCACGAAGGTGCAGAGCGCACTGGCCAGCAGCGCCGGGAGCCCCATGGCGCGCCGCGGCCTCCCGCGCCACCTGCCGCCGCCGCCAGCGCTCCGAACCCCGCCGCGCGCCCGTTTTATAGGCGGCCCAGGTTACTGCCCGCGTTAACTTGGTCAGACAAATTAGTTCACCCGAAGTTCATCTTTAATTGCGGATTGGGCCCCTGGCTCCTCCCCCCGCGAGGCGCTGCCCAAAATCTTTAACCGTTTGTTCCGCGCCGAGGCAGAGGCGGCACGGTGGCGGCTTCCCTCGGAGCGCGCCTCCTGGGGTGAGGGATTAGGAGCAGCCTGCCTCCCCCTAACAAGGTGTGCGGACGTCCGAGACTGCGGCAGAGCCAGATCTGGGCTCCGCGGAGCGGGAACACTAAGACCTGGGCTTTCCCGAGGTCTCTTTGGAATCCGCCGCCCCCCACTCCGCCCCCGCCATGTCCAACTGGCGGTCCCGGCCCTGAGCTGCCTTCAATGGCTTTCTATTTTCAGGCGCCGCAAGGGCTCCCTTCCACCTGCTGGCGAAGCAAAGGGAAGTAAGTTCCGGAACCGACCAGCTGCCAGGTCCCACACTGGGGAAACTGAGGCCCAGACGCAGAACAAAACTCAAACCTCCCCACTCTCCCGAAGATCCCGCAGAAGAGCCCAGGGCCACGATCTAAGCGAGAGCGGGGGCTGGGGGCAGTCAGACCGGATCCACGGATGATCCTAGGTTCCAGCTCCCCAAACCCTTCGAGGAGGCCCGCACGTGTGAAACCCTGGGTGGTCCGACTTAAGGGTACAAGGGAGCCTCCGAGTTCCTCAGGACTCCAGGTGCAACCCTACACAAATCTAAGCCCCAACTCTGACGTCCCAGTGGCAGACGGCCGGGGCAATTCATCCACCGCGTGGCAGCCAGTGCTCTGCTAACCGCCTGGAGCCGGCGGGGTTCCGAGGGCCCTGGGACTCACGGCCCCAGCTAGGCAGAGAGGAAGAGGATCCTTAGACCTGGTCAGATAAGGTGACAGCGATAGAGGAAGGAAAGCCTGTGCATCTGTACTCAGGGACCGGCTCCATCTCCACTTGCATGACCTTGAGCAAGTCACCACACATCCTTGCTCCTGTTTCCTTCTCCTTAATGTGGAGGCGGTAATTCCCCGATCTGTGTACACCCCGGGGCAGTTGTGAGTTTTCCAAAGGGGCACCTGGTTGCAAATACTTTTCCCGGCTCCGCGCACGCTAGATTGATCACTTCACCTGGATGACCTGGACTCGGGGCCCATGGGCCTTCCCTCAGCTCTCCCAGCTCCCACCCACCGAAGCCACCCAGGTGAGCGGGGTTGTCGACTCTCCACCCAGGCCTCTGCCGGCGGCCAACGGGAGTGTTGAGGGAATCCGTACTGGGAAGCACGTCCACTGGCCTTGCCCAACTGCAGTCAACTGCTACTGCAGCCAGTGCGGGGAGCTCGGACGCTGCGGGAAGGGCACGTGCGCGCCCCACTTCCCAGCTGGCCCGCCCACAGGCATCCTTGGCTGGAGCGCGGAACGCCGAAAACGAAAGAGAATGAAGTAGGTTTGTTTAAACCTAAACTCCCGGCTCTTGCAGGAGCACATCGCACGCCTGGAAAGGCGTCCCTTGGAAATGGAAAACTCTTTGATCCTAAGAGCTGTTAAATACGTGACCTTCCCGCGGTGGTCCCCAAAGCCGGCGGGATTGGAAAATGTCTGTGGAGTGGTAGGAACCACGCAGTCTCCGCAACGCTCTATTCCGGAGTCGCCATAGGGTTTGTTTGGGACTCGGCGTTTCAGAGTCTCTAGGGAAGGGTCTCTCCCACTGTCATTTCTTCTCACGTTTTGGTGACTGCAAACGGTGCCAGTCAACTTCTGGGCACCGGCGGGAGGGCGGCGAGACGCGCTAGAAGTAATTCTCAGAAATCCTGCTCCCGCCCCTTTCTAGACTGTGCTCTGGCGGGTGAGCAAAACCCGAGAGCGGGGGGCGTGACCTGGGGCCCATTCCCAATCCTCTGGCCTGACCTGCCTGTGACCCCTGCAGGCCGGACCGTGACATCCGAGTGAACTCTGCAGGGCCACCTCGCCAAGTTCAGCGCGCGCCGGGTCACAAGATGAGTGGGGCCTGCGTGCTGGAAATTGCCGGGGGAGGGGAGAGAGTTTTAATAAATCTGCCCATCGAGACCCGCGGCGGAGTCCAGCGGGCGTCTGGCAGGAAAGGATTAAACGTGAGAGTGAAGATCATTAAAGAACATCTTGAGTGGAGGAAGGGGGCAATAAATTATCAGCCCAATAAGAACTGTGATTAGAAAACTTGCCAAGCTTTCTTGGGTGACCGTGGGCAGAAAGGAGGATTGGTTCACTGGAAAACAAAATACTTCCAAGATGTTTACAAAACAGCCTCCCCCCCTTGCTTAAGGGTTAGGGGTGAAGAGTAGCTTTGTTTTGTTGTTGTTGTTTTGCCGGAGGTGGGGGAGTGAGGACCCAGAGGGAGACCGGAGTCAGGTGAGCTCTGGCAGCTGAAGCACCCCTCCTCCACCTTTTCCCCTCCAATCCCTTCCTTCCTCCTGAGCACTCATTCCTGTCTGGGGGTGCAGGGTTTTGTACCTGCTGTTTCCTCTGCTTGGGGAGTACCTTTCCCAGGTCACCACTGGCTGGTTCCTTCCAAAGTTGAATGTGGCCTCCTCACAGATGTCTTCCCTTCCCACCCTGCACAGTTTAGCCCCCAGGTACTGTGTCTTACAGACCTCTTTTATTCTTTTGAGAGCACTGGGAATTCTGGAGCTCTTTATTTGCTAGTTTATTGTCTACCTCCTTCATAAGTCTATGCAGTCCAGGAGGGCAAACACCAGAATGCTCCTTCCTCAGAGAATCTGGAGCTACTAAAACAGGAGTCCAGGTGTTCCCTGAAATTGTTAAAAAGGATATTATCAATGAAAATTAGAGCTTCCCCTACAGGAGCTTATACTTAGTACAGGTCCCAGAACAGGAAAACCAAGTCTCTTGGATGCACCTACACCGTGGGGGCTTCTGAAAACCTCCTCTCCATATTGCTCTTCTCTCCCCTAATCAGAATCAACCCCAGGCCCTGGTCCTCCTGCCCCCTCTCCCTTGGTGGGAGATTCTCAGCCCAGATGTGGTCTCTGCAGCCTCAGGAGCGCCCTGAGGGCAGGCCCCAATTCTGCCACTTTTGCTGGCTTGAGTGCCTGCTGCGTCCATGGCCTGGCGCCGGGTCTGTGGTCAGCAGTGGGTGATGAATTGCTCTGGGTGGGGGTTATGGCAGTGTCAGCGAGCTCCGAAGGGCCCGCTGAGCTCTTGAGCTACCGACCCTGCTGCCTGCGCCTGCTGCTTCCCCCTTTCCTTTTGGCCCCCGGGGATCCACCTTAAGCATAAGGTCAGGAGGGCACCAGCTTCTTTCTGGTTCACTAAGGGGTCAGCTTGGGGGTCTGGGCGGTAACTTCTCTGGCTCACCCATGACGTCCAGCTGCCCTGGACTGTCTGAAGATGGGTGGCAGGTTGCACTGGGGCTGTTGGAAAGGGTGACAATGGAGGTCTTGGGTTTGATTTAAACACTGATCAAAACCTCTTTGTTGGAGTCCTTGCACAACCTAGGGATCACTATGAAAGGACAAAGGGCTGGGCCCTACCTAGTGGCCCCAGACCCAGAGGATGGAGCAGGGAGTAAAGTGATGAGGTGGAGGAACGCACTGGCCAAGGAGTCCTAGAGCCCACTGCTAGCTCCTCAGGGGAGTCTTCTGCCTGTTCCTCCTCTGTACTAGAGGAGGTGGAGGCAGTAAACCGGAAGGTCCCCACACCCAACTATTACAGGGAAAATTCTTGGTCCAGCTCTTGGGCTGTGGTAACAGGAAAGCTCAGGCATACTCTTGGGGTGGCCTGCTTTCTTGGATATCCTCCAACCCCTGCCCCACACCTTCCCACCAGAGAGCAGCTGCCCAGCTAAGCCCTAGTCTCCTCACTCAACTCTTGCCAGGAAACTTTTTTCTTGACCTTCTGTATTGGGTAGAAATATCCCAAACCTCTCTGATTATGTCTCAACCTCCCATGAAAATAATACTAGAAACATCTCTCTGTGCCTATTCTCCCCTGTATATATGGCGAGATTAAATGCGTTCTTGAAGTGGGAATTTTTCTTTTAGGAAGTCGCCAGCAGAATCAGTGATGTTGAGCCATTTAGAGCCCTGTAAGCGCCCACAGTTCTGAGTTTCCACCTAGTCTGAGACCAGCAGAGCGGCCTGGGAGCACCAAGCTGAGGTCAGCTTCCCCGGGGGCCTTCCGCTGGGCGCTTTCTCCGTGTGTCTTACTATGGCCCAAAGCCAGGCCGGAGATGCGCTTCCTTCCAAGGGTTGCAGGTCCAGCGACGTTCTCTGGGTCTCTGGCACGGTCCAATCCTGCCCTAGCAATCCTCCCTGCCACCTCAAGATCCAGGCAACCTCTTGGGCTTGGCGCCAGAAGGCGAGGCCCTGCATCTCCTAGGGAAGA
This sequence comes from Spilogale gracilis, assembly GCA_004023965.1. Taxonomy (NCBI): domain Eukaryota; kingdom Metazoa; phylum Chordata; class Mammalia; order Carnivora; family Mephitidae; genus Spilogale; species Spilogale gracilis. Next base: position 43,084 of record PITA01011363.1, on the reverse strand, counting down.
TCTGTTCCCTTCATCATTGCTTGGAGATCCTGGGAAAGGGAGGCTAGGCTCACGACCTTTCCTTCCTCAGGGCACAGAAGGCACCTTCCCGCCAGCCTGGGCGCTTCTCTGGCGCGCAGAGGCTCCGGCTCGCGCTCCTCCTCCCTCGAAGTCTGGCATTGAGCTGCATTCGATGACGGTTTGTTGAACGAGTGAGCGAGCGCCCGACCCCGCACTAAGAAACCGCAGATGGGCAGCGCTGACAGCGCGCAGCTGCCACTGGCTAAGTCTCGTCCGGAAGCGCTGCGGGTTAGAGGTGTAGCCCATCTCGCGCTGCAGAAGGCGCGAGCGGGTGGAAGAAAAGCCGCAGCCCGTCGGCCGGGTGCACGATGGGCACCGTCTGCATAGCGGGAAAGGTAGGCGTGGCCAGTTCCCAGCGCGCTGTGCGCACCAGCTCCACCGCCAGCAGCTGGAGCACCGCCTGTGCCAGCTCTTGGCCGAGACAGCTGCGCGCTCCGCCGCCGAAGGGGATGTAATGGAAGCGGCCGGAGGCGCCCCGCGCATCCTCGCCCGCCGCGCCGAAGCGCTCGGGGTCGAAGCCCTCAGGAGGGCTGCGGTACACCGCGGCCGTCTCGTGCGTGTCCCGGATGCTATACATCACGCTCCAGCCCTTGGGGATCTGGTAGCCCTGCGGGGAAGTGAGGAGACCCGCCTGACTACGAGGCGCTTGGAATCGGATCCCGAACCCACTCTCCACCCCGGGGACGGCAGGAATGCACACCTAACCCGCTAGCTGGGAGAACGCTCTGCGTTCCAATATCAACGCCTTCTCTGGTGAGCTGTGTGACCTAAGGCTGGATACTCAAGCTCTCTGACCTTCAGTTTTTTTAACTGATAAAGTAAGAACAAAAATGCCCGTTTTGTTGTCTTGAGAATAGAATAACGGCCTGGCATGTATATTAATGATCACTAAATGTGATCTATAGTTGTTTGTTTCAATATTTTGTTTTTGTTCTTTTTTCTTCTGACATTAGATCAAGAAACCTAAGTTCTAGTTTTGTACCTACCCTCTGCCTAGGCGGGAACAACACAAAGGACAGGGACCCTCATTCCTCTACGGTCAATTATAAAGCTCTTCTTTGCACAGAACTGAAAACTGACTCTAACACCACCACCTCCTCCATGCATTCGCTGTGCCATAATATTTAGGTCTGGTAGCCACACTTTAAGAAGATGCACATGGGAGTTAAGCCCAGGCACCCTTAAAATGTTGGAAGGCAGCTTTCATATTTCCTCTACCCATCTTCAGGTTTTTCAACTATTCTTTTTGATGTGTCTTCCACCCCCCCCATCCCCACTATCCTCCCTAGTGAACAAGGGGGTGTGAGCTTGCCTATACTAAACTAGGAGCACGCGCTCTCGCTCCCTTTCGCCTCCCTAGGCTCAAGTTTTCCCACCTGTACACTGGAGGATGGCTCCCCCACTGCTCCCCCTGGTGGACCTGTGCTCCGCTTCCCGTTTCCCTTAGACTCTAGAACGAAGTCAAAATTCCTAGGTGCAGCGTCCAAAGCATTTCTAAACACCTCACTAAACCACCCACCTTTGGTTGGTCCCCTCTTGGCTGCTGTGCTGTCCCCAACCTAACCCTTCACTGCTCCGTTTCAAATGTCAGCCCCTAAAATGTTTTGGTGTTATTCATCACTAACGACCGCTATCTTCTTCACACCAGTTTGGGATGAAGCTATTGGTCCTGGCCTCTCCTGGGGAAAATCAGCCGCTAAGGTGCTGTGGACCCCTGGTATGCAATGCACCACAGATGTTCGTTCACTGTGGAAAGTAACGCTCAGGGAAGGACGTGCCCAATTTCTGCCTGCAGTGACAGCCTTTCAGGCACATACCCTCAGTTTGGCAAAGGAGGGCTCCACTCTCTGATGCTGCCACTGTTTCTCACAGCCCTGGCACCACTTGACTGACGTGTCAGAGCAGGAAGGGACCAAGATCACTTCCTTCCAGACAGTAAACTGAGGCCTAGAGTGAAGAGGGAGCTGCCCAAGGTCTTATAGACACAGAGCCAGGCTGGGGCAGTGACCGGTTCCTTGAGCTTGTAAAGTAGGGGAAGGGGTGCGGGGAGGGCTCTCCTTGTTCCTCACCACACGCACTAAGGTGCTGAGCGGAGGAAAGTGTGTTTTTATTCTAAAACTCAGTTCTAGAGTGCCTGGGTGGCTCAGTTAAGTGTCTGCCTTCTGCTCAGGTTAAGATCCCGGACTCCCCGGAACTGAGCCCTGCGTCGGGCTCCCTGTTCGGCGGGGAGTTCGCTTCTCCCTCTTCCCTTCCCTCCGCTCGTCCTCTCTTCCCCTCCCTCAATCGAATAAAGTCTTAAAAAAAAAAAAAAAAGCTGCTCAGTTCTCTTGAATTGACTGACTCTCACCGCTGCGGAAAGCCTGTTCCTAGCCTTGTCCGCTGGCCAGACGCCAGGCTTTGCGCGCCTCAGCCGTGCATCCGGGGGCAATGGGACCGAGCTCCGTCCATTTCAAGGGCGGAGAGCGAAGTCTTGGAGCGGAAGAGCGACCGCGGCGTCCCAATCCGCCCGGCCCCGCTCGCCCCGCGCAGGGGGCGGGGAGAGGGCGCGCGCACTTACGTCGAGCTCGAAGGTGCGCAGCGCGGTGCGGTAGCCCCCGGACACCGGCGGCAGGAGGCGCAGCACCTCCTTGACCACGCAGTCGATGTAGCGCAGACGGCCCAGCGCCGCGAGGCTGAGGTCGGGCTCGCAGCCGCAGTCGGGCCGGGGCCCCGCGCCGCCCCCCGCGGCCCCCGCCGCGCAGCCGCACGCGCGCCCCAGTCCCTGTGCGACCAGCTCCTGCCGGATCTTGGCGACGGTCGCCGGGTGCTGCAGGAGCAGCAGGACGAGGGACGTGCTGGCACTGGCCGTGGTGAGGAAGGCGGCGAAGAGGAGCTCCACAGCCGTCTCCTGCAAGACAGCCGGGACGGCGCTGAGTCTCTGGCGGCGGGCCCTGGCCACAAGGCCTCAAGGCCCATGGCTGGGAAGCAAAGGGCCCAAACCAACCGTTGCTCTCTCAAGCCGGAGAACGGCCGCTCGGTGCGCGGGCCCAGGATGGAATCCCAGGTCGGCCACTTCGAAAAAAGCCCCATACAGCAAAAACCAAAACCAGGATCTTTAGAAGGGCTCCCAGAGACAACGCTAGGCACTTACTCTGTGTGTTCTTAGTGCTTTAAGTGTATTAACGCCTTCGATTCTCCTTCCAACCCTGTGAGGCACAATTACTGCCCTCGTTTTACAAGGGTGGAGACTGGGGCTCCAAGAGGAGCTCAAGGTAGTCCTAGTAGTCGGACTCCGGAGTTCAGTGCTGTTAACCACCTGGTGTTGCTGCCTGCAACCCCTGCTGGGCGTCCTGACCGTGAACCTGGGTGGGGGTGGGAGGACGAGGAAGGCACCTGCAGCAGCCACGCTAGCCTCCCAGCAAAGGCGGCATCATGGCTTCCTCCTCACGCTTAGTCCAGTGGTCCAGTGAGTGATTAAACCCCTTCCCGATCTGCACTGACCAAGAAGGCCAGAGGAGGGACCTGGAGGCTTCACCCTCCAAGCCCCAGCCTTCACCTTCACTGCCTCCATCTGCCCTCCCAGCTCCTGGCAACACCCACAGTGTGTGTTTATACACTGCTTTGTGTGATCCTAGGAAGGATGTGTACTCCTCCCCTCCCACACCTCAAGGACAGGAGCTGTGTTTTGCTCAGGGCTATATCCTCGGTCTCAGGGTACAGCCTGACACCAGACACACATATCATAATGTCTCCAGAGTGAATGACTTGGTCCGAGTCTAACTGCCTGTGCTGGGCCACATGGGAGCGCCAACATCCTTCCTGGCTAGACCTCATCTGCCTGGCCTGTCCCCAAGGCCCAGACCAGAACGGAAGATTCCTGACCTGGAAGGTGTTGTCATCCCCTCCCCAGCCCTGTCACGTGTTCCCCTTCACAGCAGAGAACTGTTGCTATCCAGCAGCTCTTCCAGGACTCATGAGCCCACTGTTCATCTACTTCCAGTCGCCCAGATTCTTCCAGATCTCATAACCACCCAGGAGTCAGGATAAAGACTATTAGATAAAGACTCAAGGAAGAAACTAAGGCTGAGCCTTACCCTTCATGGCTCTTAAAGTGGGACATTAAGGCCCAGAGGAAGGCTGCGAGTTCCTTTTGGAAGGGTTGAGGAGTTCCCATTTCCATACTTCCCCTGTACCCCCAGTCTCTCCACTGCTTTCTGGGTCCTCCAACAGGTCCTGGGAGCCATTTCAAAGCTTCTCTCCTTACTTCCAATGCCTGTACTCTACACATAAATGGGGAGGGGCTCTAATTCTCAGGGGAGACCTTGCAGTGGCAAAACATAGGTTAAAGGTGCCAGGGGACAAGGTGGCTCATGGAAGGAGAGTGTCGATTTGGGGAAGAAGAGGGAGCTTCAAGGAGGATGTGGAGCTTGACCCTGAATCCTTAGGGTTTGTAGGGAAAGGGTATGGAAAAGGCCTCATAGGCAGGGGGGACAGCTGAGGCAAAGACATGGAGTGACAGAAAAGGGGGTGGGGAAAGCAGAGCCATTTGTGGCCAAAACCTGTAAGCAAGGGCCTGGGATTCATGCTTTTCACCCTCTTACAAAGAGGGGTGGTGAATGCCCAAGGCCACAGAGCTGGTGGGTATGGCTGAGTCATGACTGGAACCCATGTCTCTACTTCCCCTCCCCCTGACCAGTCCCTGTGGCTTCAAGTGGGGCCACATAGGACCCTGCTGGGGACAGGATGCAGCACGTGTGTGGAGACCTGCTAGGAACGCAAAAGGAGGAAAGGTAGAACCTTCCCACCACCTACCTTCAGCTCTTGTACTGAGAGCTCCTGGCCCAGCTCCCTAGTGCTGTGGATAATCGTGTCCAGGGCATCACCTGGCTCTGCAGCCTTGTCTTCACGAAGCTTCTCTGCAATAGCCTCCTCCAGGTACCGATGCAGCTGATCTCGTGCCCGGATGCCCTGATGCATGGGGAGAAAAGGGAGGTGGGGCAGGAAGGCTGAGGGGGCCAGGCCTGTTCACCTACACCCCCCCCCCCCCCGCAGATCCTCCTGTGGCTATTCTGGCTCTGCTGAGATCCAGGTGTCAAGCTTCTCAACTTAGCTCCATGTCTGGGATATAGTAGGGACTCAGTGAATGCTCAAGAACTTATCCACTATCTCTACACATAATTCTCTCCTGATGATCACACTCCACCTTTGAGGCAAGGCAAGGACTTCCTGTCATCCTGAGAGGAGGATGCCTAGGCTCAGAGAGGTCAAGCAATTGCCTAGAGTCACACAACTCTCAGTGTCCAGGCCTGGCACAGAGCCTAGTCAGGTGGAGTCAGCCCATTGCCTTTTCCCTGCACCAGACTCAGCCAGGGGCAATGGGCACCAGTGTAGAGGAGAAGGCACACTCTCATGCATCCCAAAGAGCTCTGGGTTAGAGACCACTCCCAGATGTTCTAAGCATTAGCTTCTGTGAGCCGGTAGGCAAGAGGGCAGAAGTTTAGGAAGCAAGCACAGCAAAAGTATCTGAGCACTTGGGTTTTGAGAGCATAGGAAATCAGGTTCAAATCCTGCCTCTGCCCCTACTAGCTGTGTGACCTTGGGTAAGTCACTTACCCTTTCTGAGCTTCAGTTTCTTCACCAATAAAAGAAGACCACTTTGGAGGCTGAGAGGATTAACTCAGAAAATGTATTCAAGGCAATCAGCCTAAGGCATGCCCCTTCATACACAGCTCTAATTTTTATTCAGGTGAGGAAAACCAAGGCATTGGTACAGTGAGAAGCCCCAGTTTATGGACAAAGAAAAAAGAAAAACCAGATGTAGCCTCCTAGCTGCGCTCTGGGCCGACCCAGTGGCTCTGAAGTCTGAAGAAGCAGCATCTGGAAACTAGTGGGCCCAGAGCCACAGAAGGGGAGCCGGCACCCACTCCTCTCCAACCCAGGCTAGGCCAGAGGAATGTCTGCAGCGCTTGTGCTCCTGTCGCATCCGCTGCCATCCCGGCTTCCAAAGAGGCGCTGGAGGCCAGGCCAAGGGGCACCGCTCTGGTGTTGGAGCTGGGCTGATCCGCTGGGCGGCGGACACCCAGGCCCAAAGTCGGGAAGCCAGCTGCTGGTGGGTCTGGCGCACATCCTGGAGGCGCGGCCTGTCCCCCTCTCCCCCCACGCCCACCGCGCTCACACAGCCAGAGGACAGAGGTCAGCCCCAATATGCCCACCGCCACACCATGCCACCCCACCCCCCACTCTGGGCCATGCCTTGGTCCTCACTGGAGGTGACGCGGGAGGGGGGCGCGCCGAGGGAGCCTGGTCTTCGCCTGGAAGACCGGCCCACGCTGGGGCTCCCCAAGAAGAAGGTCTGAGGCCAGAGCGGCAGTACCTTGCGCAGGCCGCTGAAGGGAACGTCCAGGGGCAGCGAGAAGAGGTTCTCTACGAACTGCTCGAAGGTCCGGGCCAGCTCCGCGCACTGTGCCTCGTCCAGCCGTAGCCCCAGTAGGATGCGCGCAGCCATGCGAAAGGTGAGTGCCTTGGCGGCCTGGTACACAGCAACAGGCCGGCGGGCTGCGCACCAGGAGCGCACCTCGCGCCGCAGCGCCCCTTGCAGGCGGGGCACGAAGCGCTGCAGAGCCCCACGGCTAAAAACCCGTGCCAGGACCTGTGGGGAGCCGGCGGGGTCAGCACTGGCCGCGTCCGTCTGGCTTCCTCTGCTCAGCGATTTCAGAGGAGCCAGAAGGCCAATTTCTGTCCCTCTCTCCTCAGCGGCCCGGACCTAAATGTGTTGGCTTTTGCTCTCGCCATTCCCTCTAGATGTCTGATTTGTACAATCCCTCCCATCCCATTCAGGCTCCAGATGCTACTGCCTCCAGGAAGTCGTCCCCGGTCCCTCTCCAAGTGTGACTTCCCACCATGCTGGTATCAGAATCACACACAGGAGATCGGAGATGAAAGGTCCCTTAAGTCCCAGTCCTGGGGGCCTTCTAACCAAAGTGGGAAAGGTAAGGGACTGGCCCAAAGCCACCACTGTTTAGGCAGGGGTCCCTGCCAGTTTCAAGTGTACCCCTAAAACCTAGGCCCAGCCTGGCCCACAACAGGGGCCCAGGAACCGCATGTCTGAGGTCCAAACGGCCGCTTCTTCGGTGTTAGCTCACCTTGCGCCGCTGCCGGTGCGGCTCACCAACTGCGCCAAGCAGCGTGTGCGAGCCGAGGAGGATGTGCGCGCTCTGCGGCCACTGGCTGCGCACAAGGCGGTGCTCGCCCAGCAGGATCGTGCGCACGTTCTCGGCGCCGCTCACACGGATCACCGGCCGGCCCAGCAGGTGCGTCTTGAACACTGTCCCGTAGCGCTCCCGGCGGGAGCTGTGGAAGCGGGAGCCCTGCGAGCCAAGCGGAGCGAGGCTGCAGCGAGGCTGGAGCCGCTGGGCCTCGGCTGGGGGTTCTGGCCCGAGCCTCCCAACCGCCCATTGCTAAGAACTCCCTGTTCCAGGCTGGCGCGTCGCTCTGCAAAGCCGAATCTGAAATAGGCATCGCGACTACCCTATGGAAATGTAGATGTTCCAATCCCATTGGTGAGATGAGGAGACTGAGGCTCAGAAAGGGGACGTGAGCGCCCAAGGCCTCACAGCTGAGAAGTGCCCCTGATTCCTGATTCTGTGCTTGCAGGGTACAGGGCGACTGCTTCTCTGAACCCTTTCGTTTACCCTGGCGTTGTGTCCAGTAGTGTGTAAGTTGCGCTGGGGAGAACTCTGACGACATACGGTCCCTTCAGGAGAGCAACTGAACAAAAGCGAGGGCTGCGTATGCTCTCTGGGCCCCCGGACGACGGGATGAGGCCGCCTATGAACCCTAGGAACACTAAATGAAGAGGGTCCAGTGGGAGTGAGGGAAGAAGGGGCCGTGTTGGGGTGCAAGCGACTCACCTGAACTAACCAGTGCAGCGTCTCGCCGAAGAAGGGCCAGCCCATGGAGCCCTTGGGCAGGGGCAGGGCGGAGGCCCGGTCCCGACTCAGCGTCCAGCGGAGCGTCCAGAGGTGCTGGGCGAGGCTGAGCAACAGACCGGCGCCCAGGAGAGCGGTGCCCGCCGCCCCCAGCACAGATAGGCAGCTCAGCTCCCAGGGGAACATGGCGAGCCTGCGGCGGTCTGGCGGCTGGGAGCACGCAGGGCTCGCCTGTTCGGTCCGGAAAGGGTTTGGGACTTGCGGGCCCAAACTGAGATTTATAATCTCGGAAAAGGACTTCGCTCTAGAAGCAGACTGGAGTAGAAGGCAGCCGTGACCACACGCCCCGAGGGAACGTGCTTTCCTCTAGTCCGACGGCTTCTGGGCCCAAATGCTAGTTCCTCGCTGGAGTGCCGGCTGCCTCTGGACCGCTCCAGCCCGGCATCCGCGGGTGCCTCCCACCTCCCCTCCGGGTCAGCTCTCCTTTGACAGAAGCAGCAGAGAGCAAAGAGAGGGGCAACTCACCGGTGTTACCAATGTGGGCTGCGATTACCGGGGCTGTAGACCCCTGCCCCACCTCCCTTTCTCTTCGGCCCACCCTGGCCACATTTATATAGATATTGGCTCTCTCCCAGTGGACCGATCCCGATTCATACAACGTGACGCACCCATGCATATTTAAAGCGCTCGGAGCCGAGTAATGATTGGAGGCGGTGGGCAGCGGCACGCTCACCCAGGGGCCAGGAGTAGGGAGTGGCAGCCGCCGCGGCGCTCAGGCTGGGTTGGGGGCCGCGCCCCGCGCTGGTCCTCGGGCGGGGCCTGCCGTTTCGCGCCAGAAGTTCCCGGCTGTACGCCGCGGCTCCGCGGGTGGGCGAACCCCTCGCGCTCGGCTGACTCGGGCTCCCCCGCATCCTCACGCTCCTGGCTGTACGTGTCCTTCCCCTCTCGGCACTCCAGCGTTGAAGGGTTGGTGTTTGTCCCCTTTGCTCTGTGTCAGTTTCCAGGGAAATTGAGGGCTTCGATGCCTGCCTTGCAGTGCGAGCACCCACAAGGGTGCTCGAGACTCCCTGGGGTCGAGACTCCCCGGCATCCCCACACCGACTCGGTTTCTAATCTACCACTTGAGGACCCCTGAAACAGACGGTAGTGCCACTGCTGCCCAAAGCTTCACTGAGACACCCTAATCCCAGCAGAAGCAGATATCTCGGGATGTTTTTCGGGTCTCTAGGGCTTAAATCACCGTTCCTTCCCACCGGGGAGACCATCCTTCCCCACCCCAGTCGGTCTACCCGGTTGGTTCTCCGGCGTTTTGTGTCTGGCCCCCTGGGCTTTTGCGTCCCTGTCCCTACCGTGGAACCCAAGGGTTGGTGGGGAGTGGTAGGGGTGTTCTTTGTTTTACAGAAGCAAAGTTCACACTATCACCACTACGAACCCACAGTGGTCTACCCCAAGCACAAAGGCGGCGTTTCTCTGGATCTGGGGATGTCTCAACCAAAGCCAGGGAGACATCCCGAACGTCCTGCTCCGCTACGTAAGAGCTAGCTGTTCACTGCTCCTTTTCTAACTTCCAGAGTTTATTGTGCCTGAAGAATTCCCATGTTTTCCATGTAGTATTTTTTAAAATGTGAAGTACTTTGGGACTGAGATGTCAAGAGAATAAAGGCTTATTATCTCTGCTTTGGTGACACTCCCCATTCCAATAACTAGGGAATCACAGTTTTTCTGAAGTTAGCAGTTATTTTCAATCAGGAAACTCTGAATAGATGCAACAGCAATGTAATTTCAACAACTTGCTCAACCTTTTTAATATTTCATCACAAAATCAAGAGATGTACTTATAATTCTTTACACTTATTTTACAGAATCAAGTGTAAGTTTCTTACAGGCATAAATTGGGAAAATGCAAAAGGAATATTCAGCATAAATACAATGAAAAGAAAGTGTGGATTAGGTTGATTCTACCAACTGGACCACAGTAATTTACACAGAAGAAAATGTACATTCATTTTAGATTTTCCAGAGTTCATTTGGTTTGGCTTGTTTCCATATTGAGGACAGGAACTGAGAGCTGCTATTTGAAGAAAGTAACCTGAGACTCCTGTGGTAAGGTCTGTGTGTAGGAAACGTATCTACTTTAGCACAAGCAGCACCTGAAGTGGTCTACCCCACTTAGTTCCTGTCCTCTCTTTTAACTTGAACCAAACCAAACCAAATAAATCCTAGAATGGGGTCCATTACAAACAATGTAGTTAGAAATATTAACCCTGCTAAACAGAAACAACACTGCATCTTTAGAAAATCCAAATACCTTTTCTTCATATTCAGAAGCATTAAATTAAACCACCCAACTCTGCAAATCACATTCTTAGTTAAATCAAGGTTGATTTCAGGGACCTTTAAAGATTTGTATATTTTGCCCTCACAATCTGCAGAATTGGAAAATTTAGTCTACTTGAATCATATTGAGATGAAAATAAAAGTTAACAGTTACAAAATGATAGTAAAACATTCCCTTATCAGACATGATTACATTTCAAAACTGGATACTGATGGAAAAAAAAACCCAGAAAAGTCATTCAAGTCTGAAGAGAAAAAAATACTTATAGGTAGAGGCATATAAGAATTTTTCAATGTATTTACAATCAGCTTCATGTACAATGTTGACCTGCTTTATATATTATGTTTTGCCTTTTTTCCCTAAAAGTGAAAAAAATTAATGTCATACTTGCCATATATAAAATAGTATTCAATTATTTAAAAATCCATACAAATATTTTTACTGTTTCTTTTTAAATTTCTCATCAGTGTCTTTTTTCTACTGTATTTTTAAATTCTGCAAACAAATTACTGTATCATGACCCTTGTTAGAGATCAGTGTTGAATCAGATTTGGTGTCACTGAGAGCAATCCAAGTCTATGTGTGCTGGGACATACCATTCACCAAACTTCTTAGCTGTTTCACGACTGTCTCTATCAACTTCTGTTTGTCTCGATCATTCTTCCTGAACTGAGCAAATATATTGTTCTTTTTGCTAGTATCCTTCATCCTAGGAATATATATGAATAAAGAGGCTTGGTAAAGGGAAATTAAAAGCTATGCTGTCACAAGTAAAATACTCTGAATTATCTCACACTAATCATTATGCTTGAAAAATATACTTCAAAGAAAATAGGTACTAATAAAAATACAGTGCAAGCACACAAAAAATTAGCAGCTTTATTTTACATTCTAAATGAAGTGGGGTTTTTGCATTAGTACATAAATCTAAAAAGTATGTTAAGTTCTCTAATACCAATGTTCCACCAATGTATGTTAAAATACTCTCTATAGACTCTGCAAAACACATTCACAGCAAGACAAGGTGAAATAAAATATTAGAAAATTTTACGCAGTTTTTTTTGGGGGGGGCCTCAGCAGTGTTTCATGGCATGGTAAAATAAATTTACATTTATTTTAAACAGTTCCTTTTGTCCTGTGAAATCAAATATATCACAGATATTTTGAAATGTGGGAAAATAATATATATTTTTAATTCAAAAAGAAAATTTTAATAGCGAAACCTAAAATGAAATATGATTAAGTGAAAAGAAAATCTGCCACATAATGAGAGGGAAAAAGTAACACCTAAATTTCTATTATTTTTAACTGGCCAAGATGCATCAAAATTTTGTTCACATCAACGTAAACAGCAATCTCATAAAATTACACCAACATTACAACCAGGAAAGAAAGAGGCTTACGTTTTGGTCACTAAAATGGACTGAGCTTAAATTTTAAGCTCCACTTAGGCATTTCTCTTTTGTTGAAAATCTCTAGTTGTTCAATCATCGCTAAATCACAAAATGCTATGATGTTATGCAAAAAAAGTGTTCAGAATATACTCACTTCTCCAAAAGAGTAAGAGCTGTGTTTGGATTCACCCGAAGGTACTTAGAAGCTGGCTGTCCATAATCAGCTAGATAAGTAGACCAATCCCAAACCATAAACAGGTCAAGGAGCTGCGGAAGATAGGGCAAAATGTTAAACCAACTTTTGACTTATTTACCCATAGCTAATACATACAGTGTATGCTATTTTTGATCTACTTTAATATGACTGACTTCTTAGATGGAACAGAATAAGGAATTCATTTTTTAAAACTTTATCATTAACTATACTTTATAACCAAAATAGCATATAGTATCTTTATACTTTTGAAATTACTAAAATTCTCAGGGATTGCTTTTCTAATACAATACCTGATTACATTCTCAAACAATTCTAAAATAATGAAGACACTATTAATAGAATTATAGTAACACTTGTACCTTATATATAGAGATTTACTCTTTACACATTATCCAGTTCATACTCCAATTTAATTAATTAGAGTTGGTGCTACTACCTGTTTGAAGAATTTCAAAGAACTTAAATTGAACCTTTTTTCTTAGAGGTTAAGTATGTTTACCTTTCAAAGAAGCCGTTTGTATCTAGACTTTTCCCAAAGTAATTTAAACCAAAAGCTCAGATAATCTCAATTAAGTGCATTAAACAACCTCTGCTGGATTCTCCCTGGTGACAGATCCTCAGCAGTATTATGAAATGAGGGCTCCAGGACTCAGCCTGTTAACTCTAGGCAATCATTTTGTATAAACAAACAACAACAACAAAAAAGCCCTCTTGTATTCCGTAGTGTTTTAAAATTGACTATTTGCTTTATAATCTCCAGTTAGAATTGTTGTCAAATATGGAAGTAATCTTTTAAAAGCAATGCCCTGCCTAAACCAAAGCATCAAACTCCTTATCCAACTTTAAAACCCTAATCTCCTTTAAGCCATTTAAAACCAACTTCCTATCCCCATTTGAATTGTTTCAGAAAGCTAAATACTTTACTTACTACCTTCTTTCAGTTTTTATATTATTCTTTCTTCTTTTTTTCTTTTCTTTCTTCTTGTTTTAACTCATTTTATAAGTAAGGGAAGGATTGGTTTTGCTTTCAATTGAAGGAAGCATTTGTCTTTACTCATAGGATATGTGAGTCTACCCACGGACTCTGGGATGGATAAAACTTCTGAGGTAATTAAAACCTAAAGAAAGGTTACAAAAAACTAGTTCTTTAGAATGGACTTATCTGACTCTTTTTCCATCCAATGTACAACTTAGTATAGACATTCCCATAAAAGGGTGAAAATTCCAAAATGAAAATAGTAACTACTAATATTAAGAGCCACTCCATTTTCTTTTGGACAATGTTCTAGGCTATATCAAAAGTTAAGATACTGGTACAGAAACTACACTGAAACAATGTTTATTCTGAAACAAGAATATACTGTCTGAAAAAGAAAAGTTAAAGTTTATTTAAACTTCTATGTAATTTTTGACTGTTACTTAGCAAAAAACAACTTTCATCATAATGAAGGAAAAGTTAACTTTCACACACACAGACGGTGACAGTGAAAACTGGCATAACATCTCTGGAATGTGATTTTATAATACATGTTTAAGAACCCTATAAAAATGGCCGTTCCCTTTGATTCAGTGATCCTAGTTCTAGGACTCAAACTTCAGGGAAACAACAGATAATAATGATCTTAATCTCAAAACTATTTTACCTGTGTTATCAAAAACCTTTAGTTTTGGGGGGAAAAAAAGCCTGAAAACAGCCCTAAATCTCAATATTAAGAGAATGGCTAAGTACTGAGGCATTATCTATCTGTAAGATGAGTATCATGTAGTTATTAGGATCGATGTTTACACAAAATTTTAAGTATCTTGGTAAGATGCTTGTGACAAACATTCTTACTAAAATTGCATAAACACCCATCAAAAAAGAATGGGAGAAAATTTTTGAGAATGTTAAGAATGGTTGTTATTTATGTGGTGGGGTTATGGGTAACTGTTACTGAATTCTTCATTTTCATAATATTCCAATGGCCATGTATTAACAATTCAAATATTAAAATGAATTTCAGTAATAAATGCTCCTCACACAGTTGTTAACAAAAGCTTCATTTTGAAGGATTCCTCTTTTAGGTGTAAGTGTGTTTGCACCAGTATGCGTGGGCTTGCGCACAGTCAGCAGAAAGTAACCACTTAATAACGCTGGCTGTAATCTCTCTTTCTTTCTAAAAGGCATTAGCAACATGACCTTTGGGATTTGGAAGAGGAAGAGGCCTTAAAATAAGTCTCTTTTTCTTTTGGACTGATCTACCCCCAGGTGGGAAAGGAGGAGCCCATTTAATGAATTTAAAGCCTACACCAACTCCAGTAGTGAATACAGAACTGGTTCTTCTACAAAACAGCACAAAAACAACTCCTCAGATAAAGAAATGCTATGCTTACAATTTTCACATGTCAGATACTCATATGCAAATCTCTAATCATTACAAATTACAGGAACCATAAAATTTAACCTGCCTGCCTACATGTAGACAAGTCTAATCTACATGCTTTTACATTTATACTATTTTATAGAAATATATATTGTGCATCATTAACTTGTAGATATCTATGGAAATCTGCATGGGGTTGCACATTCATGGTTAAGGAACTCATTGCCAATATGGAAAAAAGGCCAACGATCTAAGTGAGAATCATTTATTCATTCAACAAATATTGACTGCCCACCTATAGCGTGCTAGCTAGTGAGCCAGGCCAGAGATATAGTACTGACTGAGACAAACAGTCCCTGTTCTTCAAGAGTTTACATGTGAAGTGCGGAAAGTGGGGGAGGAGACAAGGAAACAAGTAATGTTTTGATGCTGACATGAAGAAATTATAAAAGAAAAAAACACTGTTTACACAATCCTAGTAATTTAAACCACAGTAATACATAAAGAAGGTGCATTCAATTTATTTTAAAATTTTTTTCATTTCTTCAGTTTCAAGTTTTTATTTAAATTCCAGTTAGTTGACATACAAGGAAGCTATAATCAATTTATTTATTTTTAAATATTTTATTTATTTATTTGAGAGCAAGAGAGAGATCACAAGCTGGAGGGTGGCATAGGGAGAGAGGGAGCCTGCTGTGGGATTCAATCCTAGGACCCTGAGATCATGACCCGAGTGGAAGGCAGACCTTTAACCGACTGAGCCACCCAGGCGCCCTGCTACAATCAATTTAATATTAAAACAGAAGCTGCTGATTTCTGTAGGAGTCAGTGACTGCTTGCTCATTATTCTCAACCCACAAACCCAGTGGCTGTAGACTGGAGCACCATTTCAGTTGTCTGTGCCCTAAAGGATGCAAGGATACAGGCGCAGAGGAAGTATCGGACCAGGAAGCATACTGCTGTCCTATTCTGATTTCTCATTTCCATGTGTGTAATGATTTTTCAGATGCATAATACTGTATTTGATAAGTAAATACAAACAAACTTCATAATGCTAGGCAGGCAAATGCACAGTGTGTCCAGCAAAGTGTAACCACTCAGTTGACAGTCAAGAAATAGCTTACAGATTGATGATGCCAGACCATCCGAAGTTTACCCAGGAGCTTTTCCCTAGGCTTTTCAGAGTCTAAAAAATGAGCACCCTACAGACTTCTTTGGCTTGTGCTCACAGCTCTGAAAAAGGCCAATGTGGCCTGCAGGCAAACTAGGGAAAGTGAATGCAGTCCACTGGCTTCCCTCCACCCTCCCAGGCTTTTCCCTGGGGCAAGGGTAAAGAAAATAAGATTCCATCATGATAAAGACTTGGATCTAATGTTAGTAAGAGTTAAATGATCTTCCTAGAGAAAGAAGCACTAATATTTCTGAATGGTCTATCAGTGTCCCTCATCCATATTATTACAAGGTCCTGTTCCACTTTTTTAAATGGAAGTATTATTGCCATACAATATCCTATGGGTTTCATTTTTTTTTAAAAAAGATTTTATTTGTTTGAGAGAGACAGCAAGAGAGGGAACACAAGCCGGGAGAGTGGGAGAAGGAGAAGCAGGCTTCCTGCGGAGCAGAGAGATGATGCAGGGTTCCATCCCAGGACCCTGGGATCATGACCTGAACTGAAGGCAGACACTTAACACTGAGCCACCCAAGCGCCCTATCCTTTGGGTTTCAGGTATACATCGTGCGATTTGATATTTTTATCCATCACAAAATGATCCCCAAGGCAAGTTTAGTTACCATCCATCACCATACAAAGTTATTACAATATTACTGACTATAAAACCCTATGTTGTACATTGCATCCCCAATGACTTATTTATTTTACAACTGGAAGTCTGTACCTGTTAACCCCTTTTACTTATTTCACCCACTCCAAAACCACTTCCCACTCTGGTAACCAATAATTTGTCTCCTTTATCTATCAATCTGTTTCTGTTTTGTTTGCTCATTTGTTTTGTTTTTTAGATTCCACATTCAAGTAAAATCATACAGTATTTTTCTTTCTCTGATTTACTTCATTTAGCATAATATCATCTAGGTCCATTCATGTTATCACAAATGGCAAGATTTCATTTCTTCTTATGGCTGAGCAATATTTCGTGTTGTGTGTGTGTGTGTGTGTGTGTGTGTGTGTGTGTGTCCCTCCCACAGCTTCTGTATCCATTTATCTACTGACGGTCACTTCGGTTGCTTCCACATGTTGGCAATTGTAAGTTATGCCATGGTGAACGTACTGGGTGCCTATATCTCTTCAAACTGGTGTTTTTGTTTCCTTTGGATAAACACCCAGATGTGGAATTGTTGGATCCACATCCAGCGTGGAGCCTGACAGCGGAGCTCAATCTCACAACCCCAAGACCATTATACCTGAGCCAAAATCAAGAGTCAGATGCTCGACTGACTGAGCCACCCAGATGCCATGGAATTGCTGGATCTTATGGCAGTTCTATTTTTAATAATTTAATTTAATTTTTTGAGGAACCTCCACACTGCTGTCCATGGTGGCAGTGCACAAGGGGTTCCTTTTCTCCACATCCTTGCCAACACTTGTTATTTCTTTGTTTTTTTGAGAATAGCCATTCTCATAGGTGTGAAGTGACATCTCATTGTAATTTCGATTTGCATTTTCCTGATTAGTGATGTTTAGCATTTGCATTTTTTCATGGGCCCACTGGCCATCTATGTATATTCTTTGGAAAAAAATGTCTATTCAAGTCCTTTGCCCCTTTTTTAACTGGATTTTTTGGGGGAGGTTTGATATTTAATTGTATACGTTTTTCATATATTTTGGATATTAATCTTTTATCAAATCTATGACTTGCAAATATCTTCACCCAATTAGGGAGGGTGCCTTTTTGTTTTATTGATGGTCTCCTTTGCTGTGCAAAAAGCTTTTCAGTTTGATGTAATCCCACTTTTTCACATTTTAAAGAGCAGTTCTTCTTCTTTTTTTTTTTTAACAACAGAAGCTTCATTTCTTTATTGCTTGGAGAATAACTGAAGGGTAGATGGAAAGAGGGAGAGAAGGATGGAGGGACTGTGGGAGAAAGAATCCTGCAAGGAAGAGGGGCTGGATTGGAGAAGATGAGAAGCACGGACAGGGCAAAGGGGCAATTGGATGATAGGAGATACTGAATGGAGGAGGCAGGGAAATCACAAGGGGCATAAAATTCAGAATCAGGCATAGGGAGGGTGAGTTAAAGTACAGTTCAACTGAAGTAAAAGATGTAACACAAAACTAGCACCTTATTCTTGGGTCCTACCAAACCTTATGCCAGGCCAGAGTGATGCGATAAGCCCATTTTACAGGCTACTTACCCATGCCTGCTTTGACCAAAAAGCATGATTCATGATCTTTGGAATGGTTTTAAAAAAACATGCCTGGGGTGCCTGGGTGGCTCAGTCCTTGAGTGGGCTGCCTTTGGCTCAGGTCATGATCCCAGAGTCCCAGGATAGAGCCCCGCAATATCGGGCTTCCTGCTCGGCAAGAAGCCTGCTTCTCCCTCCCTTGCTTCCCCTGTTTGTGTTCCCTCTCTAGCTGTGTTTTTTCGCTGTCAAATCAATAAATAAAATCTTAAAAAAAAATAATAATATGCCTGCTCTGGAGCCAGAGTGTGATAGAAAGAGTGTGTCAGGAAACTGGAGTGGTGCCAGAAAAAAACCACTGACACTCACCTTCACTCCACACACAGTTACAACCTTGAGGTCTATCTCACATTTGGTCAGGATTCACAAATGCACTATATCCTTACTATTAAAACCTAAGTTATGGAAAACCTCACTTCTCTACCTTGAGCTTTGCTCCTTTTCAGATGGCGGTACACAAATAATACATTTGTTATTAATTACACAAAATCTCTCAGTTTTGTAAATAAACAGTAAGACGGAGTCTCAACAGGTGAATTTATTAACATATATACCTGATATTCAAAGATGCAGATCAAACAAGAACAAAAACAAAAATCTTCCCTAGATTATTCAAAAGAAATTTTTCAATTACTTATTAAAGGATAAAGTCAGGCATAGTATAATGAAAATTGGTATTAAGGCCTATAAATTCATTTGTTCCAAAATAATTCTACTTTAAATCCTTTTGGGAAGTAAGCTAAGTATGGATCATACAAAAATGAAGAGTAAAATAAGATGCCTCAGTTCTAGCTCATCGTGGTTTATAAGATTATCTAAAATTAGTATCCTAACTTCTTTTTTCACCAAGGATTCAAAAACACCCTTTATAACTAATCTGATAACATAAAGTGGACTTATGCCAATATCTGTGAGTTGTAAGTTTCACTTCCTCAGCATTCCCTGTGTGTGTCCAGCAAACAAAAAGATTTAGCTTAAGGAAGATATGGTTGCATGGGTGGTCCCATTTATATGCTCAAAAAGTTGAATTGCTTCAGAAATCACTGAAGAATTCGTTTGTGTCAACGCATCTGGCTTGCTGACAGTTTCTCATCCTAAGTCTCACTCCCAGTCTTCACCCAAGAAACTTGGGGTCTCGGACCTGTTGAGATCACTTTGTGCAAATGACACAATGAATCTAGGCCGACTTAAAACCATTCTATGGAACTCTTGAAGTGACTTTTTGCCTTTGTAAAAGTGAACCCAGAGTGCCAGGTCATTTTTTCCTTGAATCTGGTTTAGCTTTCTTTGTTTTGAGTCCTTTGGGTTTCGCTTTTGAAGAACCTCAGGGGCAGTGACCCAAGACAGAAGATAAATAAAGCTAAGCCAACCTCAAGAGAAAAGCAATTGGGGATACCAGGTTTGCTTTTATAAATGTGAACAGTGACCTGGGGGCTCAGGGTCAACCTTAGTCCCCCAAATTCCCTTTTCCAAACACCAAATCCACCTGGGACTTCAGAGTTGCTCTGCAGATTCCAAAAGTAGAGCAGATCATTTTTCCTCTCCCTCCAAAACACAAAGCCTATGCAAGGGTTCCTAGAGGGCATCAGAGATTTAAACAGCAATGAAAATCCTAAAGCATTAATACAGCTTTAATGAAGAAATATGAGCAATTAGGCACAGGGGATTCAAGAAAAATGGCTCTTACTAAATTAGTCCTAATGTAGAAAAATACAAGTCTTTTTCTAAATAGATGTTGAAATCAAATGATGAGTTTGGTATGATTTTTAAAGCTCTTGGCTTTACTTCCTTTCCAACTATCTGAAAACACCACATATGGAAAACTCCGTATGAGGCACAGAAGTAGCAACCAGAAAGGGTCTAGCCAAACACTGTAAAGAAGCAGTATTGTGCCTCCACTCACCTCACTTGTGGCGTCAGTTGTTAATTGCCCCCAAACATCTGGCCCCTAACCCACCCCTACCCCTTTCTTCTTCTTCTTTTTTTTTTTTGAAAGATTTTATTTATTTGACAGAGAGAAACACAGCTAGAGGGGGAACACAAGCAGGGGGAGTGAGAGAGGGAGAAGCAGGCTTCCTGCCGAGCAGGGAGCCCGATGTGGGACTCGATGCTGGGTCTCCGGGATCATGACCTGAGCCGAAGGCAGTCGCTTAACCAACTGAGCCACCCAGGTGCCCCCAAGAAATTAACATCTTTTATGGTTGTTTTAAAATAATCCTTTGGCCACTGGGGTTTAAATTATGTATATTATATATTTAAACCCAAATAACAATAGATATTTAATTTAAGTTTCCTAAAAGTTCTTTATAAATGCTGAAAGATGTTAATCAAATTATTAACAAGAATTTTTCTACCCTCTATTTCTGAAAAACAAAATTCCCATAATTATTCAAAACAGGAAAGAAACTTTCAGATAGTCTCCTCAGGTACATTTACCTCAAATAGCTGAGTATGGTTTTGATTTTTATAATACCTTTACATATATGCTTGGCTTGTTTTACTTCAGTCATGAGAGTATCTAATTCAGCTTCCTGATTAAAAGGTGGGTTACATATTGAACAACAGCATTTACCTAATTATGCAAACCATAAATTTGCATTCAGTCTGTTTTGGCTGAGTCTGGCAGGTGCCCTGTTTGTCTTTTAGTCTGTTTGTTTTTAAGCAGGCTCCATGCCCAGTATGGAGCTCCATATGGGGCTTGACCTGGGATCAAGACCTGAACTGAGATCAAGAGTTTCATGTTCAACCAACAGAGCCATCCAGGAGCCCCATCATCCAGTCTCTTTTGACTCCTCTCTTTCACAACTTTGGCATTTAACTTATTGCCAAATTGTGCCAAATTAACCTCTTTTTTTTTTTAGATTTTATTTATTTATTTGACAGAGAAAGAGATCACAAATAGGCAGAGAGGCAGGCAGAGAAAGAGGGGGAAGCAGGTTCCCTGCTGAGCAGAGAGCTCGATGTGGGACTTGATCCCAGGACCCTGAGATCATGACCTGAGCTGAAGGCAGAGGTTTAACCTGCTGAGCCACCCAGGCACCCCACCAAATTAACCTCTTAAATATTTCTTGAGTTCACCTGCTTCCTACTTTCCATCCCTACTACTACTACTACTACAATCCTAGTTCAGATATCATAATCTCTACCCTGGGGCCTTTGGTGTCACCTATCCTGCTCTGCCTCTGCCTTCTAACACTCCAGATCCATCAGTCTCCACACTGCTGCCAGAAAGATCCAGCTAAAATACAAATGTGATCACACCATTCACTTACTTAAAACAGTCAATGGCTTCCCAACTTCTTCAAGATAAAGCTCAAGTTCTTTAAAATGAAATGCAAAGTGATCTTGTACCTAATTCAGGTTGTTGGGAGAAAGAATTTACTCTGCCCTTCAAGGTTCTCCTAACTGGACTAAGAATCAAATTGCAATGAGACAGATTAAGCGGAGAAAATTAAATTTAATAGCTTATGTATGGAGAACCTACACAGACATGGAAATTCCAAAGATAATCAGGCAACATGAAGCTTATATGAGCTAGGGACAGCAGTAGGGGCTGAGGATACAAAGGGAAGAAGGACAGCAGTAGGGGCTGAGGATATAAAGGGAAGAAGGACCAGTAGGGGGGGTAAAGGGAGATGTTTAGAAAACAAAGGTTGCCCTATTAAGCACAGAAGTTTCTTAGGTAAAAGGGAGTCCCTGTTAATAGTTCTCTTCCTGGTACAAGCAGGCAGTTGAGAGGGAGGTAAGGAGCTTTCCTGTATCTGCTGGGTTTTGACTGCTTTTAGCCCAAAATAATGTTCATGCCAAAGCGGTCCATCTTGGGGTGGCCAACACTTGGCTCCAACAAGGTCAACCTTTTGGCTTCTTCTCCTGCCTTGTAATTTAAGCTCCCAAATAAGGAATTCTCTTAAAAACCGTGATGACCCCCAGGATGTTGCTCAGTTTCTTTTCCTCCATGTGAGTTCCCTTCCCCTCCTTCACCACCCATGTAACGCTTATTTATTCCATAAAATTTAAGTTTTTAAAAATTTAAATCCTGGGTGCCTGGGTAGCTCAGTGGGTTAAAGCCTCTGCCTTCAGCTCAGGTCATGATCTCAGGGTCCTGGGATCCAGGCCCACATTGGGCTCTCTGCTCAGTAGGGAGCCTGCCTCCTCCTCCCTCTCTGCCTACTTGTGCTCTCTCTCTCTCTGTCAAGTAAATAAATAAAATCTTTAAAAAAAAAAATTAAATCCTGCCTCTCTCAAGAAGCGCTCCCCCCCGCCCCCCCGGGCTTGGAATGGGTTTTCTGTTCTTTTCATGTCCTCAGAGCACCTGCCGCATCTCTATTATAGGGTTTTTCACAGCATATTGATGAATCTGCTGCCCCATTAAAGAATTACATATTAACTCCTTTTGTAGTTTGGGTGATGCATAGCTATTTCAGCCCAGTCTCTTTCCAATATCCCAACAGTTGAAATGCCTTTACTTCCTCCTAATAATATACTTCGTTAAGTGCCTCAAAGCTGGTGATGTGTGTTGCTTATATCTGTATCTTTGCATTTGGCCCAGTACCTGGTATATACTAGGCATCAAGTATATGTTGAGATGAACTGCGTATGTTAGCCTGTGACACAATTTATAAGTCTATGCTGAACTCACACCTTATATACTTATTAATAAGATAGCTATGTTATTTACTTTAATGTGAACCTTTTTGTTTTTTAGATATTATTTATTCATTTGTCAGAGAGAGAGAGAGAGAGCACACAAGCAGGGGGAGCAGCAGACAGAGGGAGAGAAAGAAGCAGGATCCCCACTGAGCAAGGAGCCCGATGTGGGACTTGATCCCAGGACCCTGGGATCATGACCCGAGCTGAAGGCAGAGACTTAACCGACTGAGCCACCTTGACATCTCTTTAATGTGAACTACTAACAATTAAAACATCTCTGAATTTTTAGTAACACCTTATAATTGTTTTGAAAGCTAGACTAGTCTATTTACTGACTGATTAATTTGTGCTATAGAATGCACTAAAAATATTTCACAACCAAAGTTCCGCTCCTGAGATTACCTTTTGTAAACTAGTGGTGTCACCACCAAACACGTTAAATAAACATTCCCAGGTCATACATTTAATTTTCTGTCCAGATTCATTACATCACCTGCCATACTTATGTAACAAATAGTTTATGTAATTAGTTCACCAATAGAGCTCTTACTTTCTTTCTTTTTTTTTTTTTTTTTTTTTTTTTTAAAGATTTTATTTATTTGACAGAGAGAAACACAGCCAGAGAGGGAACACAAGCGGGGGAGTGAGAGAGGGAGAAGCAGGCTTCCCGCCAAGCAGGGAGCCCAATGTGGGACTCGATCCCGGGTCTCCGGGATCATGACCTGAGCCGAAGGCAGTCGCTTAACCAACTGAGCCACCCAGGCGCCCTGAGCTCTTACTTTCAATACTCAGAAAATCAAACCCTAAATCTCATGATGAGAGGTATTTACTAGACTTTTGATTCTCTCTATAAGTCATTTTGCTTTATCAAAGCTATGGAGAAATAAGATCCTCTCGTATAAATTGACTGTGGAAGACCTAGAACAATGAAGGAAGACAATATGGATTAGCCAATGAAGAAAGATTATACGGCAATTTGTCTATACTCCAGGATATAGTACTTGCTTGAATGCAGGGAGCTAGAGTAGGCTGGAGCTTCCTTGTGTACTCCTTTGAATGCACTTTAATAGATAAGAAGAGAAAGAGGGAGGGAATAACCACTTTTTAAAAGTTGGTGAATCTAAGTGGATGTTTCAACCCTCCTCCCCAGCTGTGATTTAAAATAAGGCAAATGAAAGCTTGGAGAATCTAAGAGATGGATTAATTTAGTCTTCAACAAAATCAGTCACATACATTTCACTCTAAAATTTTAGTTAAGTCAAGTAATGTAGAGTACTTATAATCTGCCATTAGTTATAAATACAGACTTTTAGCTTTTGAAAAAAACAAAGCTAATCTAAAATTAAAACCAGATACTTCAGCTCCTAGAGTCATCTTATCATTCTATTCTTTAAATGGGACTCAGGCCATTTGAGATAAATAAAACAAACCAAGACCATTAAATCCTAACCACTACAGGAAGAAAAAGAGGATAGTTCCTATGATAAGACCTTACTAGGCAGTGACAAAAATGGAGACCCCCCAGTTCCAGTCACTGCATAACTAGACTTCATTTTGGTGAAATAAGGAACTTAATTTCAGATGCGTATCTTATTTTTTCTGCTTTCTAGAGACATGGTCTCAATTTTACGTCCTAAAATATAAATATAGATCCATTTTGCCATGGGTTCCCAAAGGAATGCAGAGTTAGCTAGACTACTATACTTAGCATGATGGAATCCAGAAAATAAGCATTTCTGTGGTCTCCCTTTAAGACAAAGAATATTACATTATCTCAGTGAGTATTTGTATTTAAGGGGGCTTACATCCTCCTTTATTCAAACAATTTAAAAAGGTATGTATTTAGTTTACTTTTCCAGAATCTAAAGGCATTTCTTTTATGCTAGACAATCTATTAACCCTTAATTATTCAGTTACTTCCAAATCTGATTGCATATGTAATTACCTTTTGTTAGGTATAATAATTTGGTCAATAAACATGTCAGAACACTTGCTGCTTAGTTTGGTTCGACAGATAAATTCTCAAGGCATAATTAAATTTGAAAAAAAAAAAAAGGCAGTTATCGAACTACACTGAAGCTGATTCACTGTGGTAGGAGTACACAGCAGGTAGCCATGGCTTACTTTGGGGCCTGATGCTTGCCTGAATGCTTAATTAATAGATTTCTGGGACAGGGTAACAGTGACAACGCTATGACATTCTGACTGATGCAGGTATCCACATGAACTTCAAAATGGGCAACAGATAAACTTTAAGATGAAGCTTACTTCAAAAGCATTTATGGCTAAAGACTTATTGGTGTCACACCTCCACTTCATGTTAAAGAATTAAAATATAAAAAGAGAAACTAAACAGAAACAAGGGGAAGGACTTATCTTCTTGAGAAGATGAATGCAGCCACTGGAATTACACAGATTGTAATCTAAGTCCTACAATGCTTGCATGGTATGAATTTTATGGGAGTAGAAAAAGAAATCCCTACCTGACCTCTGGATAACCTAAGCAGGAACACAGGAAATTAGGACATTTCTAAGCAAAACAGACAGTGTCATCCTATTAAAATGATTGTTTCCATTGACACTTTGCATTAATATTGTACATCAGCCATCAGAAAAAGCTCAAGCCATAAGAGTTTCTTCCTTGTAATACATAAAACAGAACTTGGCCCAGCACCCTTAACGCAGTTGAGGGGGTAAAGTTTGTTGATAATTAGGAAAACAAAGAAGGGGAAAGAGAGATAACAAACAGGTAAGAAAGTTGGAAGTATTAAGTATTTACAGATTGGATGAGAATAAATTAATAAAATATTTTTAAAGTTTTATTTATTTAAGTACTCTCTACACCCTACTCGGGGCTCAAACTCACAACCTTGAGATTAACATGTAGAACTGCATGCTCTACAGACGGAGCCAGTCAGGTGCTCAATAAAAAGAATTTAATTCTAAATAAGACTCTGGGGTATAAGAGTGTATTCAGTGATTTTAAGGAAACAGTCAACAAACACTACAACTTAAAATGAGTCAGTTTTTCTTTTTTTCAGAATAATTTTTTTATTTTTTATTTTATTTTTTATTTTTTTAAAGATTTTATTTATTTGACAGAGAGAAACACAGCCAGAGAGGGAACACAAGCAGGGGGAGTGAGAGAGGGAGAAGCAGGCTTCCTGCCGAGCAGGGAGCCCGATGTGGGACTCGATCCCGGGTCTCCAGGATCATGACCTGAGCCGAAGGCAGTCATTTAACCAACTGAGCCACCCAGGCGCCCCCAGAATAATTTTTTTAAAGAGTTATTCATTCACTTGAGAGAGAACACAGAAGACAGAGCAGTGGGAGGGGCTAAGGGAGACAGAGAGAAAGAGAAAGAGAGAGAGAGAGAGAGAGAGAGAGAGAGACTCTCAAGCAGACCCCACACTGAGCACAGAGCCTGATACTGGGCTCCATCTCAGGACCCTGAGATCACAGCCTGGGCTGAAACCAAGAGTTGGACATTCAACCTACTGTACCACCCAGGCACCCCTTTTTTCAGAGTAATTTTAAAATACCTGCTATTTGGTAACAGTGCTTCAGAATGTTAGAAACTGGAACCACTTATTAGGGCAAAATCAAGCCCCTCCAATGTCTCACTTAAACAATATTCTATGGATGTTATTTCCTTATCTGATTATAGTTCACTTCGAAAAAAGTACTATTTCATATGACACCTGTGCCCTATTAAATTCCCTCCAAACTCAGTTTTTTGTTTTTTTTTTTAATCAAGCTACTTTCATTATGAATTGATCATGTAAGGGAGTGATGAACTCTGGGTCTCAATTTCCTGTTCTATAAAATGAACGGGCCATACAAGCACTCAATATGACACTAGCAATCAAAAGATGATGATGACCCAGTCTGGATTTAAGGAGTTCTTCGGTGTAATGGAAGAGATATTCACAAAGGCCTAATTATGAACTAAGATGCTAATTACACTGATGGAGTTATGTACAGGTTATTATTATTTTTTTAATACTAGAGTTCTTATTTTTTTTTTAAAAGATTTATTTATTTATTTATTTGACAGAGAGAAACACAGCGAGAGAGGGAACACAAGCAGGGGGAGTGAGAGAGGGAGAAGTGGGATTCCCGCCGAGCAGGGAGCCCGATGTGGGGCTCGATCCCGGGTCTCCCGGATCATGACCTGAGCCGAAAGCAGTCGCTCAACCAACTGAGCCACCCAGGTGCCCTATGTACAGGTTATTATTAGAGCATCCAATCTTGTTTGGGGGGGTGAGAGGTAAACCTGAGAAGGCATAGTGAGGTAGCACCTAAACTGAGTCTTAAAAAGAAGTTAATCATGGGGCACCTGGGTGGCTCAGTCAGTTGACCCTCCTACTCTTGGTTTCAACTCAGGTCATGGTCTTGTGAGATTGAGCCCTGCTTTGGGCTCTACACGCAGTGTGGAATCTGCCTGAGATTCTCTCTCTCTCCCTCTGCTTCTCCCCCCAGCTGGCTCCCCCCACTAAAATAAATAAAAGTCTTAAAAAAAAAAAGGAGCTAATCAAGGGAAAGTCAGTGGTATTTCAAGCAAATAGGACAGCACAAGAAGGCACAAAGATGAGAAACAGTTGTGCTTATGGGGGAGTGCCATGCACTTTAGTTAGTGTTGTTAACTTAGCAGTAAAGGAGTAGTACAAAATGGACTGGAGTAGGGGACAGGGACCATATCATAAAAGGACATGTATGCTTTGTTCAGAAACTCTGGGAAAATTCTACACAAAAAAGCTCACACGGTTAGGCTCATCACTTAGATAGGCAAATCCAGCAGCTCTATGAAGAGTAGATTTGAGGAGAAAAAAACTAAAGGCAGGAAAAATAATTATAAGACTGTTGTGATAACCTTGAAATACCCTGGGATAAACAAGTAGTCATTGGCATAGAAAGAGAAGGATGGATAGATAGTAGACAGGTAGTTAGGACAGAAAGAACAGGAGGGTTTGAGAAATATTAAGAAGAAAATTCCCTAGGGCACGATGATTGAATGTGGGGCATGGCAGAGTGATGCCATCAACCAACAGAGAACATAGAAAGATCTGATCTGAGAATGAAGGAAGTTGATGTGCTGACAGCTTTGGCCACATAGGATGTGGGATACCCATCCCAGTGGAAATGTCTACCAGGTAACTGCATACATATCTGGGGCATACAGCATTTGTGCCAGAGATCCGATTGAGAGTGGATGATTTCACCCTGGTAGAGTGTATACAGAACCGTGTTCTAGACAGAAACATCAAGGATACCAACATTTACGGGACAGGAAAAGGAAGCCACAAAAAAGACATAAAAAGAACATTAAGAGAATATACCCTTTGAAGAAGAGAGTTTTTTGTTTTGTTTTTTAAAGATTTTACTTATTTGACAGAGATACAGTGAGAAAAGGAGCACAAGCAGGGGGGAGTGGGAGAGGGAGAAGCAGGCTTCCCACTGAGTGGGGAGCCCAATGAGGGGCTTGATCCCAGGACCCTGGGATCATGACCTGAGCCAAAGGCAGACACTTAACAGCTCAGCCACCCAGGTGCCCCACATTTTTAAGATTTTATTTATTTGACAGAGAGGGAACACAAGCAAAGGGAGCATGACAGAGAGAGAGAGAGAGAGAGAGAGAGAGAGAGAGAGAGAGAAGTAGGCTCTCCATTGAGCAGGGAGCCCAATGTGGGGCTCAATCCAGGACCCTGGGTTCATGACCTGAGCTAAAAGGCAGAAGCTTAACCGACTGAGCTACTCAGGTGCCTCGAAGAAGAGAGAGTTTTAAAGAGCTTGTGATTGACATTATAAAACACAGCAGAAAGAACCAATAAAATAAGGGATAAAAAGTTCTTCTGGCCCTCCCTGGTGACCTCAGTGAATGCTGTTAGAGCACTGTGGCAGAGAATAGACTGAGGAATGAAGGAGATATGAGGAAATAAGAAAATAATTATAAAAAAATTCTTTTAAGGGGGTGCCTGGGTGGCTCAGTTGTGCATCTGTCTTTAGCTCCGGTAATGGTCCCAGAGTCCTGGGATGGAGCCCCGCATCGGGCTCCCTGCTCAGCGGGAAGACTGCTTCCTCTCTGACTCCCCCTGCTTGTGTTCCCTCTCCAGCTGTGTTTCTCCCTGTCAAATAAATAAATAAAATCTTAAAAAAAAATCGTTTAATGAATGAGAATACAAAGAAGAAAAAAAAGAAGAAATTGTAAATGTTAGAATGAGACTAGAGAAGATGTCTCCCTGACCTCCCTCTCTCTGTCTCTCTCTCGGGTAGGAAAGATTTGAACATGTTTTTAGGCTAAGGTAATTAGGGGAAGGATAAAGCAGAGGAAAGGGAGATGAATAATGAAACAAATCCCATAGAAAGATGAGGTCACACACATTGGAAGAAGAGCGAACTATGAATACAATGACTACCTATTATATGAGTCTGAGGAAGGAAACTGAGGATGCATGTGAATATAGATAAAATGTTCAATTGCAAAAGCAACAGTGAGGAGCACCTGGCTGGCTCGGTTGGTGGAGCATGCGGCTCTTGATCTCAGTGTCGTGAGCCCCACTTTGGATGTACAGATGATTTAAAAAATAAAATCTATTTTAAAAACAAAAAAATGACAGTGAAAGATTGGTAGTGACAGAGATGAATGAAAGAAGCTCAAAGGGGCTGGAGCTTTCACTCAAGAGTGGAAGAACAATGGTCTACCAGTGGAAATGGAGATGAGAACGGGTCTCGCATTCACACTGTGTACCCTGTGAAAGTGCTTAGCTCCCACCAGAGGGCTCCTGGGTTAGTGCACCCTCACAGTTCTCAGATGGGAGGAGAAGAAAACATCCTGCCACAGCACTGAGCTGTAGAGCCATTTATATTGGAATGTCTTCAGATGGCACACCCTAAGAGAAGCAGAAGTGAAAAGATACAGAGTAAACAAAACAAGGAGTGAATGAGACAGTAAAAAGGTCGAGAGGCCAGAAGGAGTGGAGTAAGATGCGGAAAGAGTAGGGAGAAAGCACCTCACTTGAATGAGTAATCAAACATTTTAATCTTCTAAAAACACCAGATCTCAAGAAGAAATGATGAAGGATGTCTTGAGGTTTTTCAAAAGGGCAAAGAAGCCTCTATTGAACGTGGACTTTCTCAAGACATCAGGAGCAGCAGCAAGAGCCCTGGTTAAGGGAACAGTTTTATAGCAGGTTTGGTTAGATTTCCTTAAGCACCTTCCAATTCTCAAGTCTTAGGATTTCATGACCAGGAAAATCACTGAATCAAAGTCTGAAGGTAACTGAAAGATGACCTGACAATTAAAACACAAGAGAGTTAAAGAAAGAATATAAGCTGTAAAACACTCTAGGGACTAAACTGTCACTTACTATTAAGTACTAAAGCATTGTAAGATACACCTAAGAAGGAAGTTCAGGAAAAAATCTCATAAATTATTCTCAAATCAAATAATCCCTTCAGCAATCTCATTCTATCAATATATATTAGTAAAACTTTTCATGATGACATATCCACTTGGCTCTTAAAAGGTCACTATTGAACAAAAACCCACTAAACTTCTTTTGGTATATGGTTTTATAGATATAGGACGTGGAATGTACACATTCTAAATGCTACCTGAATGTTAATTAGCAGGGTTGTGTTCTCTCAGCCATCTAAATATGAGGATGGGTGGCTCTAAGGGCCACTGAAGTTTTACTCCTCAAGCATGGAGTATGTTCACGTACCTAGTTTTGGGGGTATGTTTATTTTCACTTTCCAACCAACTTATGAGTCTTTCAAGGGCAAAGATAAGAGCTCTTACCTCACCCTTAGGATACTCAATAAAAGTTTATTGAATTGAACTAAATTTCTTTTTTTTTAAAAAAAGATTTTATTTACTTATTTAACACAGAGAGAGATCACACATAGACAGAGAGGCAGGCAGAGAGAGAGGAGGAAGAAGGCTCCCTGCCGAGCAGAGAGCCCGATGAGGGTCTCGATTCCAGGACCCTGAGATCATGACCTGAGCTGAAAGCAGAGGCTTTAACCCACTGAGCCACACAGGCGCCCTGAACTAAATTGTATTTCACAGAACACTTTGAGAAGCCAAAGTTTAAGGACTGTGTTTTTTCTGCAGCACAAAGAAAATCAGAGAAATTAATGCACAAGAAAAAGTTTCTAATTTAAACCACTGGAAAAGCTTTGCATAAATATTCAGTTTGGGACCGTTTCACACACAGATTACCTTCAAGGGGTCCTGAGAGACTGACAGAGTCTTTATACAAAGTTCACTAATCACCTACTGATAATTTTCCTTATCTCCATTTCAGACCATGAACATCTCATTCCAGTGAAGCACAGGCTTTTTTATACTTTATAAAAGGGAAACTGAGCCTCAGAGAGATTAACGTGTCTCAAATTTATATGTAAAGTAGGATTAGGATCTAATTTCCTCAGTTATAAGTCAAGTGCTTAAAACAACCAGATTAGGATAGCTTAATTTATACAAAATTTCCTTTTATTTGTATAGCCAATCTACTTTCAAAAAGAGTTTTTGGTAAAGTTTTTTAGAACACTGTTGTTAAGATTCACACTGGATATGGCAAATATTATAAAGGCAGTCTAGGGAATTTTGTCTTATACAGCAGAAAAAATCATGCTAGTGAATATGGTGGTTCCAGTTAGAATACTAAGTATGCTAAAGAATGCAATAATTATTGCTGTTTTTTTGACAAAGCAATTAAATATTTAAACTTCTCATAATCTATCCTCCCAACTCAAAGAAATCTATAATAGAAAAAAATGTTTCCATCCAAAAAAAGAAAACAATTATTAGGGAAAAATATTTTTTTTTAAAAAGATTTTATTTATTTATTTATTTGACAGAGAAAAACACAGCTAAAGAGGGAACACAAGCAGAGGGACTGAAAGAGGGAGAAGCAGGGTTCCCGCCGAGCAGGAAGCCCAATGTGGGGCTGGATCCCAGGTCTCCAGGATCATGACCTGAGACAAAAGCAGTCGCTTAACCAACTGAGCCACCCAGGAGCCCCAGGGAAAAATATTTCTTATACCTGAATAATAGAGAGTTTGGCAAGAATGTGAAATTAATGTTGAGAGAAGAATAAAGTTCTCTATTGAACACTGCCAATACTGAGTTCATATCTAATAATTAGTTTAATGGATGTATATTGATAAAAGCCAGCTAATACTAACCTTCATTGCTGGCTAAACGTTTTTACCTATCCTTTTCAGTGAAAAAAATTTAAAAACATTTAAATTTGGGACTGCCTCTCTTTACATCATATACCAGCTTACAGTTCCCAGTCTATAGAGACAAAGATTTACTCCTTGCGTAACACACTGACAATTTACCTCAGAATTAATCACAACATGATATTTATATTATAAATAATAAACATTCCATATTTGCTCAAATACACACTTATATGAATAAGTTTTTCTCATAAATCTGTTATTTTTGTTTATAGTCATATTGCTAAGTACTTCTCTTACAAATAATTCTGCCTGGTACAATTTTTTTAGTGTTATTTTCATAGTACTCAGTAATTCCACTTTTATTCTTTATTTATTTATTTATTTATTTATTTATTTATTTATTTATTTATTTATTTATTTGACAGAGAGAAACACAGCCAGAGAGGGAACACAAGCAGGGGGAGTGAGAGAGGGAGAAGCAGGCCTCCCGCTGAGCAGGGAGCCCGATGTGGGACTCGATCCCTGGTCTCCAAGATCATGACCTGAGCCGAAGGCAGTTGCTTAACCAACTGAGCCACCCAGGCGCTCCTAATTCCACTTTTAAAGGCCTACAGAAATACTTAACAAGCGCTTAATATATATGTATAAGGATACTAACTGCAGCATTATTTATGTGTAGAAAAACTGGAGAGTCCATAGAGGTCCAACAAAAGTAGGTTTATTTAATAAATCACAGCATATTTATCAATATAAAATCATGTAGTATAAAATGTAGCTTAAAGCCTAAATGATTCTCTTATTCACCAAGAGCAAAAAATTCTACCATGTGCACACAAGTAGGTGCTTTTGTGTTTACATGTACATCTTATTATTTTTCTGTTTTCTATTATTTTTTCAGCAAGCTCTACACTCAGTGTGGGGCTTGAACTCACGACCCCAATATCCAGAGTCACATGCTCTACCAACTGGTCAGGCACCACTAAGTGTACGTTTTAACAGGTCTGCAGGAAAACAGAAAGATGACTGAGAGACTGAAGAAGGCAGAAATATGAGAGCTTTCTCTTTATACATTTTTCCATGTGTGACTTTTTGTTTTAGACAGTGAACATGAAATGCCATTTTCCTGATTTTGATAACTGTAGATAGCTATGTAAAATTCACCATGGAGAGAAGCTGGGTAGAGTATACATGGGACCTCACAGAACTATATTTGTAACTTCCCATGAGTCTGTAATTACTTTAAATAAGATAAAACAGCAAGCATATATTATTTTTATAACTGTTATAGTGTTTGTGTGCTTTTTTGTTTTTCTGGTTTTCAAAAAAATCATTTCAGAGGGAAATTTTCCAAACTACAAAACAGCTCTAACTTTTACTCTCAAAACAATCACAAAAATTTGTGAGTTCAAAATTTATATCAATAACTGGAGGTATGAGCATAAGTCACGTATGTAGTCAAGCACATCAACTGTAAACTTCCAGAATTATGACACTGGGACAAAAAGGGGACAAAAAGACAAAAGTTGTTTAGGTTCAGACTAATCCTTCATAATCTAAGCTCTTGCAAAGGGCAGCATACTTTTCTAAGATCTGGACCTTAAGGTAAACTTTGTAAGATGTCTGGTCTTGTTATATTCAGGAGTAAACTCAAATACATTTTCCTTTAATTCTTTGGCACTTCAAATGAATTTAGGATTGTCTAAGGAAAAAAATGCTTGCTGGAGGAGCTGTGTGAACAAGCTTGTTGTCCTGCTACTATATCTAGTCAAGCATCCAGATACTACAACTTTGGCAAATCCCATTAATACTTTAAGAAGTCAAAGACTTTAAAACTTCTAAAGAAAGTTCCTGTGAAGTAGTCACAGGGGCAAGTTTAAGCAAGCAGAGTGTGTATACAATAGAGTAACAAATAGAATGCAAACAAAAGAAGATTTGTTTAATTATAGTGGAAATAATTGTTATTTAAAAGTGCCTCCTTCCTCATCATAAAAGAACAAACTGGACTTGTGGCAAAAGAATTGTATGTTATGATGCCTTAAGATTAGAAACAGAAGACAGAAATTTCAAAGTAAAGTCTTGGCAGACGCCCAGTCTCCACAGTAAGAATTATGGCCAAACAATTCCTTCATAACTTCCAAGCTTGTTCATGTCCCCTTAGGTAGACTCCAAAGTTGTTCATTTTGAGTCAAACACAAGTGTGTGTGAATGTGTAAGTGTGTGTGTGTATATATATATATATATATGTAAATAAATAAATAAATATATAAATAAATCAGGGTTCGTCTATCTTTCTGTGATGAAATATTATCTGAACTTCTTTTCTAAACTTTATAACCAGTTGGGATACAGAACAGAGGGATGATCAGACTATGCATAAAAGGGTGAAAGTAAGTAAATGAGGGGAATAATTAGAGCAAAGATGTGAGTATTCAGAGTACTTCCCTTACCAAACAATGCTATTACAAGAACTATGCTCCTCTTAGTTCACCATGATGTAGATCTGGCATACCAGCCTCTCCATCACCCTGATGAAGTGTGGTAAGTACAAAGAGATGGTAACTGCTAACTTAAACAGTTAATAACATCTATGCAGAGCAAACGTCACATAATTCACCAATTTTAGCAATGAAGATTACGTACCCCATGAAAACATCTCTCAGAAGTAAACTGTACAATATTTTCCCTTACAAATTTCATTAAGCCATTAAAATATCCATTGTAAAACAGTTCAGGAAACTGGTTCCCAAGGTCATACAAGAGTTATGAAAAGAAGTAAGACTCCATTCTATTTCCTGATTTCCTACAAAAGAGTGTCCTTGTCAACACACCACCTAAATCCTTCAGTGGCTTTCTTTTTACACTCCTTAATTTCTATCCTTTAGTCAAGATATCTTTCTGAATCTACTGGTCTTCAACTTTATCTTCGTTGACCCCTCAAATTGTCTAGTTCTTATTTTATTGTCTACTGTTCTATTCTGTTTCCTCAGTGGCTGGCTATTGTAGGCACTTAATAAATACTTGTTTAATAAATGAATGAGTTAAAAAAGAAATAAATGAAAAATCCATACACATATAATGCTTTTTACAGCAAAGAGTAAAACATTCCTTTAACAAATGTTTAATTTATTTCACACTGTCCTCTTCCAAAGGGGTTTTAAAAGGCAACTTATAAAAATACTTGTAAGATATACACAACTTAATAACTGAGAAAACTCAGGGCCAAGAGAAAGTGAAGGTAGAAGATGACGTTAGTACACAAAATGCATGTGATGCTATGCTATACAACTGAGTTTTCTAGCTTCAAAATGAAGAAAATGTATTTTGTTAGATAACTCACGATATTCTAGTTACTAGAATACTAGTTGTTCAGGATAAATTCAACTATTTCCAATACTGTAAACAGCACCTTTGGAGTCCACACGAAGAAGGCACTGTGAAACACTGTGAACCACATGATCAGTAATTAATAGCAATCAATTATCAGTAGCCTAGATTACCAAAATTATCATCTGTTCATACTGATTCTCATTTGGCCCATTTTCAATCTATTCTCCTCAGAGCAGCCAGGATAATCTTTTTTTTTTTTTTTTTTTTTAAAGATCTGAGAGAGAGAGAGCGCAAGTGGGGTAAGGACAAAGGAATTCCAGCAGACTCTGCACTGAGCATGGAGCCCGATGTGGACTCAATAATACAACCCATGAGATCATGACTTGAGCTGAAACCAAGAATCGAAGCCAAATGAGACAGCCAGGTGCCCCCAGAAGAATATTTTAAAAATGTAAACCAAAGTACGATACTAACCTGCTTAAAACCCTTGAATGTTTTCTCATCATACTTAACATCCCAAACTACTTAACAAGGCCCTCAAGGCCCTACATGATCCGGCTCTGATAATCTACCCAATTTCATTTGTACTTCTCTTTCCCTTGCTCACTACTTTGAAGCCATACAATTATCCTCTCTCTGTCTTGACAGCACCTTGCACTTGTTCTTCCTTCTGCTGCCAGGAATGCTATTTCCTCATATCTTCCAATTTGATTCACATACCTACTCAAATATCACCTCCTTAAATGTCTTCCTGATAACCCAATACAAAGTGGTCCACCTTACCCCCACAGTCATTATAACAGTAACCTGTTTTGTTTTTCTCTAAGGACCTAAATCTATTTGAAATTCTATCTAAAACTATTTAGAAATCATTGCTGTTTGTTATGGATTTTCCTTCAACAAAATGAGATTGTGAGAGCAAGTATCTTGCCTATCTTGTTCACCACTGTATCTCCAGCATTTAAAACAGTGCCCAGAGCAGGTATTCAAATATTTGTTCAGTAAATGAAGAAATATCTGAAAATAGAACAGCTCTTGGTGATCTGGCTTAATCCAGACAACTTTCAGTTTCCCTAGAGCAGTGGTCACTGCATAACTGTTGTTAGGTCACATAAAATGCCTTTGAAAATCTGAAAACACAGGACCCTCTTCTCAGTAAAATGCACATACAAAATTTTGCATGAACCTCCTAAAATCAATCCAGGGCTCCCAGATAAGAATCCCTGATCCACAGGCA
Organism: Spilogale gracilis; assembly: GCA_004023965.1. Lineage (NCBI taxonomy): Eukaryota > Metazoa > Chordata > Mammalia > Carnivora > Mephitidae > Spilogale > Spilogale gracilis. Next base: position 6,976 of record PITA01011363.1, on the reverse strand, counting down.
TGTAAGGGCCTTTCTGCAACGCAATCTACATCTAACCAATCCCTGTCAATGCAGTTAAAAGCTGAGAGTAAAAAGAGAATCAATACAAAGCGACAAATCATTCCTAAGAGATTTCTCTATAAACTAAGAGAATATAAGAAAAGTCAAATGAAGAATAGCTACAGCTAATGGCTGCTTAGTCTTCTCATATAGCGTACTGTATAAAGAAGTCTAGATTTGCAATTCATCATGAAAAAAATGGCGTTATGTGTTGATGACATATATAGTAAGGAAACAGATTTGTGAAGGGAGATGTTTATGGTTGACTCTTTAAAAAAACATCATAGGGGACGCCTGGGTGGCTCAGTAGGTTAAGCAGCTGCCTTCGGCTCAGGGCATGATCCCGGAGACCCGGGATCGAGTCCCACATCGGGCTCCCTGCTCTGCGGGAAGCCTGCTTCTCCCTCTCTCACTCCCCCTGCTTGTGTTCCCTCTCTGGCTGTGTTTCTCTCTGTCAATAAATAAAATCTTTTAAAAAAAAACAAAACAAAACATCATAGACTGGGTGGCTCAGTGGGTTGGAGCCTCTGCCTTCGGCTCAAGTCATGATCTCAGGGTCCTGGGATCCAGGCCTGCATCGGGCTCTCTGCTCAGCAGGGAGCCTGCTTCCTCCTCTCTCTCTGCCTGCCTCTCTCCCTGCCTGTGATCTCTCTCTCTGTCAAATAAATAAATAAAACCTTTAAAAAAAAACCCACATCATAGAATATACTGTTAGTACAACTAAATAAGATCATACTGGATCAGGATATAGATAAAACAAGTCAAGTTCCAGGAATCGAAAAAGTTAAAAAAGAAAAAAGAAAAAAAGAAAAAAAAGAACTAACCAGGGGTGCCTGGCTGGCTTAGTCAGTAGAGCATGCAACTCTTTATCTCAGGGTCATGAGTTCAAGTCCCACAGTGGGCATGAAGCCTACTTAAAAAAAGAAAACTACACTAAAAAGAATTGATTTAGTATTCAGAATGGTCCATGAATTCTCTGGAGGAAGAGAAACTTCTATGGGTACCATTAATAAACAGATGCCTATGTATGGTCACAAAATGACTTATAAGAATGTATTCTTTATTTTATTTATTTATTTTAGAGAAAAGGCATAATTTAAAATGATGTATTTATTCATTTTCAATAGAGAGAGAGTATGCACAAGCAGGGGCAGGGACAGAGGGAGTGGGAGAATCCCGAAGCTGACTTCCTGCTGAGCGTGGAGCCTGACACAGGGCTTGATCCTATGACCCCGAGATCATGACCTGAGAGATCATGACCTGAGCTAAAATCAAGAGTCAGCTCCTTAACCGACTGAGCCACCCAGGGGCCCCAAAAATGTATTCTTTAAATTATATCAGATCAAAGAAGCAATAGAAGGTAAATAATATTTTTATGTGCAAAACCCTCCTTTGCCTGCCAGGGAGGGCTTGATGTCAGGGAAAAAAAGATCAGCTGAACAAAGTAGCTAAACCCCTACCCCTTCTCTTTTTGCAGCTACAGGTGCTTACAGCTAAGTTAATATGTAAAGTAAACCATTCAGGCAAAAGAATTCTGTAAGTTCCAAAGGACTTAGAACTTTTTTCTTTATATTTTTAGTACCACTGAATAGTACTACTTTTTCTTTGTGGCACTTTTGGCTTTGTTTTAATGTTCTTATTATGGTAAGTGTTAGATTTTCTGTTTTAAGGAAAGGTGCAGTTAACCTGAAAAAAGTCATTTCAATTATATTTCCTTTTTAATACTAAGAGACATTCTTTACAACAAAATATAGAACTTACCTTGATCATTTTATCAAAAGATCTCTCCAAATTTTTCCAATCTCACTTATAGTGTATTAAAGAAGAAAAAGCAGTAAATATAGTCTTCATTTTCATCCAAGTATGCATACTGCGGCTCAGTAACAATAGTCTTGATGATTCACTAAGCAATCTGACAACTTAGAATCTGAACTCCACATGGGCTGTTATTTTAATTTCCCATTTAAATCTTCTCATTCTTCACAAGACATCTTCTGTTACTGTTTCATGCTTCTTAAAAACAAGTTATTCTGTATGACTGACTGACCGGTTTGCTGCACCTAAGCAGCAATAATCCTCTGGTAATTATCACCCTTCGTAAAATCCTCCAAATGTTTTTTTGTTTTGTTTTGTTTTGTTTTGTTTTGTTTTGTTTTGTTTTTTAAAGCAAGTTCAACAAATTATTGTTGAAAACTTACTATTTTTCATTTTTGTATTATTTGCATTTTCGTATTTAAACTCCGTCTATCTACTGAAAGACTTCTCTATTTGTTTGCACAGCCCTATGTTTTAACCAGGTAGTTCTAGGAATCCATAGATTAAAGTAATGCAACAGCGGTCCGGGTAATTCAGTGTTAAACTGTGTGCAGTAGAATGCTGTTTTGTAAGACAGTAAGAGATTTTCATTTTTGAAAAGTATTCAGTACTCAAACAGGTTTAGGGGTAAAGGGAATATACCTTCACTCTAAGACTTTTCAAAGCCTTTAATGTGCTAATGAAATTTTGAATTTACAAGACAGGGACAAAGTATGTAGGATTTCCTCAATTTATTTGACCATAATCTACTTTCTTCATGACTCACTGTTCCAAACAATATTTATTTAATGCTCCTTTATTTAATTCTGTTTTATATTTGGTCATTGCTGATCTCTTAATTAAGGTATATAATGCCTTTGTCTAAATTCCTGTAATTCTCTTGTTCAGAATATTTCTTTATCCATAAAAGAATAAACAGTTGGTTTTGAAGCAATAACAACATTTCTTAGAAATAACCTATATTACTATTTTAGTATCCCTAATGATGGCTGAGATAAATGAAGAAGTGTTTGTTATACTTTTACTTGAGAAAACACAGAAATGTGTCATGTATTTTTAGAAATACTCATCAAAAAACTGAAATAGAAAAATAAAATTTACTGCTTTTAAAGAATGTTTGTTTATATAGAACATGAACTTATATAGAATATCTCAGTTCCTAAGAAGAATGTTTCTGTACTCCAAAAAAAAAATGCTTTTGAGTATAGCTAAAAAAATTTGTATTCACTTATTCAACATTTATTAATTGTTCACTGTAAGCTAAGAATAGCATATAGCTATAGAAAATACCATAGTTTAGGCAATGGATGTAGAGCAGTGAATAAAAAGGGCATGGTTTTTGTCCTCATGGGCTTGTAACTTAGTGTTTTTTCTTTTATATTGCCCATATTGTTATGAATATTTACTCTAGAACTGTTTTATTTTTAAAAATACCTTTGATGTGGTTAAAACTAATCCTCAAACCTTCAAGTGATTTGCTAATGAGGAATGTCATGAACCATGAAATATAAGAATATAGTTAACTGGAAAGCAATAGAAACCACTTTACTTGTATATCAGAAGCGCATAGCATTTATGTCTCACAGTCTTATGTTTTACAATTACTTTACATCACTTTACATTGAAATGCTATGTGATCCAGTTCTTTTAAAAAATTGGTGCTGGGTCAATTGGATAACCATACAGAACAAAATGAATTTTGAACCTCCACTCCACACCATGCACAAAAATCAATTCCATATGGACTATAGACCTAAATATGAATGGTAAAACAATAAAACTTTTAGAATAAAACATAGAGAAATATCTTTATAATTTCAGAGACAGGAAAAGACTTCTTAAACAGGAGGTTAATAAGAACTAACCATAGAGGGATAAGTTGGATTTATTAAAAGCATAAACTTCTATTCATCAAATGACATGACTAAGTGTAAACAAGCCACAAAACAGAAGATATCTCCAATACATATATTTGACAGAGGATTCACATTCAGAATATACAAAGAACCCCTACAAATTAGTAAGAGGTAGACAATAGAAAAAAATGGTAAAAAACCCTACACAGGTTATTCACAAAAGAGGGTATTCAAATGGACAATAATATATGAAAAGGGATTCAATTTTGTAAGTCAAATAAAAAAGTTTAGATTAAAACCACAATATAAAACAATTGTATACCCACTGGAATGGCTAAAAAGGAAGAGACAGATAATACCAAGTGATGACAAGGATGCAAAGCAACAAGAACTGTTCTACACTGCTGACTGAAGTATAAATTTGTACTCTTGTTATGGAAAACTGCTTCACAGCATCTATTATAACTGATCATATGCATACTCTCTGACTTAGCAATTCCACCCCTAGGTAGATACCTAAACAGAAATATGTGCATACATTCACCAAAAGACACGCAAACAAATGTTCAAGTCAGCAGGATTTTTTTTTTTTTTTAAGATTTCATTTATTTATTTGACAGAGGGAGAGATCACAAGTAGGCAGAGAGAGAGGAGGAAGCAGGCTCCCTGCCAAGCAGAGAGCCCGATGCGGGCCTTGATCCCAGGACCCTGAGATCATGACCTGAGCCGAAGGCAGAGTAGCTTAACCCACTGAGCCACCCAGGCGCCCGAGTCAGCACAATTTCTAACAGTAAAACTGGAATCAACTTCTATGTCTTATCAATAGTAAAATGTATAAATTATGGTATTATTTGTATGATGGCAGCCTACACAGCAAAGGGAATGAAGGAACCACAACAACATGTAACAATATGGATAAATTTCACAAACATATTGAGCTAAAGAAGGTAGAACCTTCTTCTTAAAAACTAATACCACATGATTTCATGTATACAAAGTTCAAAATCAGGCTGAGTTTATCTGTGTTGTTAGAGGTTGTGACAGTGGTTAATCCTTTGAGAGGGAGAGGGTAATAGCTCAAAGAACAGTAAGGGGTAGGATCTCTTTTGAGGTACTTATGGGTCAAATTTTCTTTCTTGATTTGGGTATTACAGAGATGAATTCACATTATGAAAATCAGCAACAGTATAGTTAAATGTTATACTTCAATAAAGCATCTATTTGAAAAGTGCTATAAGATCCAAATATATTTTACATAATTCAAATTCCCTACACACAATTCAGAGGAATGATTATTCCTCTATCCCCTAGTTTGCCTAAAATCAAATACTTCAAAACAAGATCTGGGGCACCTGGCTGGCTCAGTGAGTAGAGCATGTGACTCCTGATCTCAGGGCCATGAGTTCAAGCCCCACATGGGGATAAGCCTACTTAAAAAAACAAAAGAAAGGACAGGAAGAAAGAAAGACAGAACAAGATCTAATCCTAGATGTGGAAAGGAATATTATGAGGTCATTTTCATGGCAGAGGATTGTAATAGGAAGAAAAAAACAGTATACCTGACTCAAATCTAGGGTAATAGGAACCACATATTTCATTTTCCTTTAAGGCTTCAGACGACATATTCCCAGGTTTTTAAAAGGCTCTTTCTATGACAAGGTATCTGACTCAGCTGCTAGAGTTGGAATTCTATGCTCTCTAATTGTATCTAAATCACCATGCAGGACTCAAGGCACAGTTTTAACAGCCCCAAAACACAGTGGTCTAACCCAAATATCACCCTTACACAAAGGCAGTCTAAGAATTCCCCAAAAATTGTTGGTTTATTTGGAGGTTAACTAAAACTACCACATCTTTTTCATATTCTAAGTCAGACTTCCCACATCTTGTTTTTTTTTAAATTAAATTTAAAAATATTAAGTACAGAGGTGCCTGCCTGGCTCAGTTGGAAGAGCATACAACTCGAGTTTGAGCCCCATATTGGGTATAGAAATTACTCACAAAAAGAGTTTTAAAAAAATGAAATACAGCATTTACTATTTTCCTTGCTAAACTTAACCTTTCACTTATCACTAACAGCATGTTGATTCTATAGGCAACTCTCTTAGCTTTGTGTCATCTATACATATAATTCACATTTCTTCTATGTATTTATTATCCAAGTCATTATTTAAAAAATATATTAATTCCAAACTATCAAAGATAGGCATCTAGAGGTGATGCCAGAGAGAGTGCTGAAGCATTTCCCAAAGTATCTTTCATGTAATACATCCCAAAATGAGTGATAGATCATCACATCTGTGATGAGTTTGGGAAATGATGGGTTACCAGAGAATTTCTCAGTCCTTACAATTCTAATGCACATGGTTTAAGTCTCTAAGAGAGAGTTATTAATGAGTATAAAGTATTTCCCAAACTTGTCTGACTTAGAAACAACTTTAAAGGAATCTTTTCTCATTTTGAGAAATCACTGCTCCTGGAAAGACACTTTGAGAAATACTGCTCTGAGGTGATAATGATATAACAGGCAACTTCTGTGGGTAAATTATTTTTTATTCTTTTTTTTTAAGTAGGCTTCATGCCCAGTGTGGTACTTGAACTCATGACCCTGATATCAAGAGTTATATGCTCTACCAACTGAGCTAGCCAGATGCCCAAGAGACTGTTTTATTAGCCTCAACTCCACCTCACTGCATTATCATTCAACCCAGCTAAACTTCTTCATATTGCCAAAAGATTATCAAGTTATTGTCAAATGCAGCAATGATATATCTTACCAGTCTAACTTAATCACAAAGTGAAAAACAGAATGAGGTAAAGAGGCTTTAGTATTAGGATTAGTAATCCATAGATGCGCAATCTACTGTGAGAATTATGTTCAGCAAGAAGCTATAAAGGTGAGATATATATTTTGAAGTTTCCCATAAAATTGGCTACATCTTAAAATTTTTGATGATTAAAAACTTATCTTCAGTTATATAAATACTAAAATTCGGTTATTTGGGACATCTTATTTTCTAGTGATATTTAGTGAAATATTTCTGTGTACTGATTGAGTTATAGGGGTACCTGGGTGGCTCAGGTGGCTAAGCATCTGCCTTCAGCTCAGGTCATGATCTAGGGGGGTCCTGGGATTGAGCCCCATATCAGACTCTCCGCTCAGTGGGGAGCCTGCTTCTCCCTCTCCCCCTCCACCTGTGTGCTCTCTCTCTCTCTCACTCTGCTCTCCCCTTAATAAATAACATCTTTTAAAAAATGAAAAAATA
>PITA01011362.1:0-67224 GCA_004023965.1 Spilogale gracilis | reverse complement strand
ATCCCAGATCTCCAGGATCATGACCTGAGCCGAAGGCAATCGCCCAACCAGCTGAGCCACCCAGGCGCCCCCATTTTATTCTTTTTAATGCAGTTGTAATTGGGACTTTTTTTTCTTAATTTCTTTTCCTGATAGTTTGTTACTGTGTAGAATGTAACAGATTTTTATATATTTTTTGTACTGTAACTTTATTGAATTCATTTATTAGATCCCATAGTTTTTTGGTGGAGTCTTTGGTGTTTTCTAAATACAGCATTATGTCATCTGCAGATAGTGACTGTTTTAGTTCTTCCTTGACGGTCTAGGCGCCTTCTATTTCTTTTTCTTCTCTGATTGCTGTGGCTAGAATTTCCAGTACTGTGCTGAATAAAAGTTGCAAGAGATGCATCCTTGTCTTGTTCCTGATCTTGTCTTTTTCCTGATCCATTGAGTATAACATCATACTCTGTGGATGGTTAGCTGTGGATTTGTCATATATGATGGCCTTAATTATGATGAGTTATAGTTCCCCTATACCCACTTTGTTTAAAGTCTTTTTTCTTTAAGATTTATTTATTTATTTATTTATTTATTTAACAGAGAGAAACACAGCTAGAGAGGGAACACAAGTAGGGGGAGTGAGAGAGGGACAAGCAGGCCTCAGCAGGGAGCTCAACGCGAGGGTTGATATCACGGCTTGAGCCAAAGGTAGACGCTTAATGACTGAGCCATCCTGGTGCCCCTTTGTTTAAAATTTTTATATTAATTTTGTCAAATGCTTTTTTTGCCTCTATTGATGATTATATGATTTTTAGCCTTCATTTTGTTAATGTGATATATCATGTTGATTGGTTTGCAGAAATTAAACCATTCTTGCATTCCTGGAATAAATCCCACTTGGTTGTGGTGAAAGTTGGTTTTTTTTTCCCCCTAATGTCTAGACTTTTGCTTTATTTTCTAGAGTCAGGATTTCTAACTGTCTTGCCAGAGCATGCACATTTGACATTTTATTGTTTTTGTTTTTGTTTTCTTTTTTTCATTTTGTTTTATCCATCCTTAGTTTTTATTTTTCTTTAAGTTTTCATTTAAATTCCAGTGAGCTAGCATACAGTGTAATATTAGTTTCGGCAGGAGAATTCTGAGTCGTCCCTTCCATCCAACACGCAGTGCCCCTCACAGGCGCCCCCCTAATCCGCATCACCCATTCAGCTCAGCCCCCACCCGCCTTCCTCCGGCAGACCTCAGTTTGACTTCTTCCTTGCCCATGTGGTTGCCTTTTATTTCTTTTTGTTGTCTGATTACTGAGGCTAGGTCTGAATGGTTTTTTTAATGTATTTGAAATGCAGTTTGTTAATATTTTGTTGAAGATTTTTACATCTGTGTTCATCAGTGATACAGGCCTGTAATTTTCTGTTTTTGTAGTATCTGTCTGGTTTTGGTATCAGGGTAGTGTTGGCCTGGTAGAATTTTTTGGACATGTTCCTTTCTCTTTTTTTAATAGTTCCTTAAATGTTTGGTAGACTTCATCTGATCCTGCCTGGACTTTTATTTGTTGGAAGTTTATTGATTACTGATTTAATTTCATTACTAATCATGGGTCTGTTCAGGCTTTCTGTTTCTTCCTGTTTCATTCTTGGAAGACAATTCTAGGAATTTGTCCATTTCTTCTAATTTGTTTGCAGTCCCTGCTTTTTTTCTTGATGACTCTGGCTAAAAGTTTATCACTTTGTCTTTTTGGAGAACTAACCCTTAGTTTCATTGATCATTTCTATTGTTCTTTTAGTCTTTATTTCATTTATTTCTTTTCTGCTCTTTGATATCATCCTTCCTTCTGCCTTGGGTTTTATTTGTTATCCTTTTTCTAGTTCCTTTAGGTCGTGGTTAAATTGCTTATCTGAAGCATCTTCAGCTCATGTCATGATCACAGGGTCCTGGGATCTAACCCCGCATCAGGCTTCCTGTTCAGTGGAGAGTGTGTGTCTCCCTCTCCCACTCCCCCTACTTGTGTTCCCTCCCTCCGTGTGTCTGTCTGTCTGTCTGTCTGTCTGTCTCTCTCTCTCTCTGTCAAATAAATAAATAAAATCTTTTTTTAATTGTTTGAGTTTTTATGTCTTGAGGTAGGCTGTATTACTAAAAACTTTCTTCTTAGAACTGCTTTTGCTGTGTTCCAAAGATTTTTAAATATTGTGTTTTCATTTTCATTTATCTCAAGGTAGTTTTTTTTTTTAATTTCCTCTGATTTCTTTGTTGACTGTTGGTTGTTTAGTAGCATGTTGTTTTGCTTCCATGGAGTTTGTTACTTTCCACTTATTTTCTTGGAATGGATTTCCAGTTATACCATTGTAGTCTAAAAAGAGGCTTGATCTGTTTTTGGTCTTCTTAAATTTATTGTAACTTGTTTTGTGGCCTAACTTATTAATTATCCTGGAGAATGTTTCATATGCTCTTGAAAAGAATGTGTATTCTGCTATTTTTAGATGGAATGTTCTGTGTGTTTCTTTTACGTCCACCTGGTCTAATTTGTCATCAAAACCACTTATCGATTTTTGGTCTAGATAATCTGTCTATTGATGTAAATGGGGTGTTAAAATCCCCTACCGTTATGTTATTGTCAGTTTCTCCCTTTATGTCAATATTTGCTTTATATATTTATATGTATAGGTCTCCCGTGTTGGATGCATAGATATTTACAATTGTTAAATCCTCTTATGAGATTGACCCCATCTCATTATGTAATGCCCTTGTGATAGTCTTTGTTTTAAAGGCTACTTTGTCTCATTTAATATTGCTACTCCAGCTTTTTTGTTTCCATTTGTATAGAATATCTTTTTTCTTCTGGTCACTTTCAGTTTGTATTTATCTTCAGGTCTGAAGTGAGTGTCTTGTCTAATGGTTCAGGTGTTTTCATCCATTCAGTCACCCTGTGTCTTTTGATTGGAGCATTTAGTGCATTTACATTTAAAGTAATTATTGATAGGTGGTATGTACTTACTGCCGTTTTGTTAATTATTTTCTGGTTGTTTTTGTAGTTATTCTCTGTTCTTTGGCTCTCTTTCCTTGTGATTTAATGGCTTTCTTTAGTGTTACGTTTGGATTCCTTTATTTTTTGTGTATCTGTTGTAGGTTTTTGTTTTGTGGTTACCATGAGGTTCGTGTGTAACATCCCATATATATAGCAGTCTGTTTTAAGTTGATCGTTGGATACATTTTAAAAGTACTGCATTTTTACTCACCCCACACCATGTTTTATGTATTTGGAATTACATTTTAAAAAATTCGGTGTGTCTCTTAACTAGTTATTATAGATTTAGTTGATTTTACTCTACTGTCTTTTTATGTTTGCTTTTACCACTGAGATTTTTTTTTCTTTCATAATTTTCTTCTCGTTATGGCCTCTTCATTTCTGTTCAAAAAAGTCTTAACATTTCTTATAGGGTCATGTTAGTGGTAGTGAACTCCTTTTAATTTTTGTTTAGGAAACTGTTTATCGTGCCTTCAGTTCTGAATGACAGTTCTGTATGATTCTGTAGGAGTACTTCTCCAGGGTACCGTATCCTTAGTATCTTTGGTTGTAGGTGGTTTCCTTTCAGCTCTTTGAATATATCATAGGACTCCTTTCTGGCCTGCAAAGTTTCTGCTCAGAAATCAGCTAGTAGTCTTATAGGTGTTCCTGTAAGCGACCAGTTGCCTTTCTCCTGTTGCTTTCAAGATTTTCTCTTTAATTTTTGACATTTTAATTATTATGTGTCTTGGTGGGGGTCTCCTTGGCATCATCTTGTTCGGGGCTGTCTGTGCTTCCTGGACCTGGCCGGCTGTTTCCTTCCCCAGGTTGGAGAAGTTTTCAGCTGTTAGGTCTTCAAATAAGTTTTCTATCCCTTCGTCTCTTCTTCTGAGACTCCCATTATGCCAATGTTATTTCACTTGATATTGTCCCAGCGGTCCCTTAATTTGTCCTCATTTTTTTTTTTTTAATTCTTTCTTTTTCCTGTTCAGCTTGGGTGGTTTCTACTACCTGCCTTCCAGAGCACTGACCCATTCTCTGCATTCTCCGATCTGCTGTTGATTCCCTGTGGTGTATTTCTCATTGCAGTCACTGCTCAGCTCTGATGAGTTCTTTTGATATTTCCTGTCTCATTGTTGAAGTTTGCACTGAGTTCGTCCATTCCCAAGTTCAGTGGATGTCTCTATGACTGTTAATTACATTGAACTCTTTATCAGGTAGATTGCTTTTCTCTGTTTCATTTTGTCTTTCTGTTCTTTCTTACCTATGTGGTAGTTCTTTCACATATTCTGGTCTTGAAGGTGGTGGCCTTGTGTAGAAGGTATCTTTGGGGGCCCAGGAGTGCAGTGACCCCTGGCCAAGCAGAGGCACTCTAGGGTGTCGCCTGTGCGGGCTGCACGTACCCATCTGTTGTGCTTGGGCTGCAAGTGCTGAAGGCGCGTTGGTGGTTGGGGTTTGCCTGGCTAGCTCAGAGGCTGCGGCTGTTGCAGGGGTGCTGGTGGTTGGGGCTGGCCTCCCCTTCCCAGGGCAGGAGTGCCTTGGAGAGGTGCGGATCCCAGATGAGGCTGCCCAGCAGGTATGGTGGGGGTACCTGCCGGGGGGGGGGGGTCTGGCAGAGCAGGTCTACAGGGGAATGCAGGAACAGAGTGAGAGTGCTAATGACATCCATAGAAAGTGCTAGAGCTTTTGTTCCGTAGTGTCAGGCCAGCTATGCAGAAGGAGAACAAAAAATGGTACCTGCTAACACTCACAAAGAAAGTTCCTCCAGATTGCTTTCCCTCCAGCACGCATCCTGAAGTTAGTCACATCTCTTCCATGGCCCAGGTGCTTTTCACACTGCTCCCTCTGCCCTGGGTCTTGGCGTGAGAGAGAGTATGTGTAAGCCCTTGAGTAGTGAACTGTCAGCCTGTTCTAACCGTATTGTCCCTGTAGAGTTAAGCCCCACTGATTCTGAAACCCAGACATAGAGGCTTCTCCTAGTGCACATCCCTAGGGCAGGGGGTGCTCCTTGTAGGGTTCGAACCTCTCCTCAGGGAGGGCCTCCACACCTGTGCTGTCCTTTCCACTTGTGGCTCAGGACACTGGGGTTAAGACCCTGACTAGGCTGTGTCTCTGTCCCTTCTGCCCTTCTCAGTATGTCTTTTTCTTTATGTCTTTAACAGGGGAGAGCTGTTCTGCTAACGTGCTGGTTGTTCTCAGAGCTGCTCTGTGTGTTGTTGCAGCCTTGGGGTGTCTGTGAGGGAGATCAGTGAGGACCTTTCCTCTCTGCCACTTCCCTGTGCGATCTGTTTTTTTCCTCCATCAGTTTGCTTAGAATTTTATCAATTTTACTGATCTTTTCAATAAATAATAAGCATTAGGTTTCATTGATTTCTATTGTTTTTCTCTTTTGTATTTCATTAGTTTTGTTCATGTGTTTAACTTGCTCTTCTTTTTCTAGTTTAATGTAGAAGCTTGAGGTCATTGATTTGAGACTTTATTTCCTGATGTTTAGTGCTATAAATTTCCCCTTAAGTACTTCTTTAGTTGCATCCCACAGGTTTTGATAATTGTAGTCTTCTTTTCATTCAATTCGAAGTGCTTTCTAATAACGCTGTGATTTCTTGAACTATTTATAAATGTGTGATCTCATCTTTAAATATTTGGGGATAGCTAAAAACTTCCAGATATCTTTTTTTTTTTTTTTTAAGATTTTATTTGTTTGACAGAGAGAAACACAGCCAGAGAGGGAATACAAGCAGGGAGAGTGAGAGAGGGAGAAGCAGGCTTCCCGCCGAGCAGGGAGCCTGATGTGGGACTCGATCCCGGGTCTCGGGGATCATGACCTGAGCCAAAAGCAGTCACTTAACCAACTGAGCCACCCAGGCGCCCCTGTAGCTTTCTTTTGATTAGTGTTAGTGTAACATACCTCTTTCCATTCTTCTGCTTTAACCTATTGGTGTCTTTATATTTAAAGTATATTTCTTGGGTAGTGGGAGGATGGGCAAAACGGGTGAAGAGGAGTGGGAGGTACAGGCCTCCACTTATGGAATGAAAAAGTCATGGGGATGAAAGGTACAGCATAGGGAATTCTAGTCAGTGGTGTTGTTACAGTGTTGGCGGCGGCAGATGGTGGCCACACCTGTGCGCAGCGTAAGTGCATCGCTGTGTTGTACACTTGACTAGTGTAGATTGTGTTTCGGCCATACTTCAGTAAAAAGGTAAGTTAAAATGAAAATAATGGTAGTCATGTGTCCAGATAAAAACAACATACTAGTCTGTTGCACAATTAATAAAATGGTGACTTAGATTTCATAATTAATAAGTAAATATTTCTTGTAGGCAATATATATTTGGGGCTTGCTTTTTAATTCACCTTGACAGTCTCCTTTAGGGCTGTTTAGGCCATTTACACTTAATGTGTTTATTAGTAGATTAGATTAGGTTTAAGGCTGACATCTTGCTCTTTGTTTTCTTTTGTCCCACCTCTTTATCTTCCACTTTTCCTCTTTTTCTGCACTCTTTTGAATTATTTTCTATGCTTTCATATTATCTTCTGGCACATTAGCTATAATTCTTTATTTTAGTGGTTGCTTTAAGATTTATAGTGTATGTTTTCAGGCTTCACAATCTGCGGTCAGTGATACCATACCTCATATGTAATCTAAGGACTTGATAATAAATAAGTGCTTCCATTTCTCTTCTCTGGTCTTTATAGTGTTGTCATATGGTTTACTTCTGTGTATGTTACACACCTCATCCTGTGTTGTTAATATTGCTCTTTAAACAGTTGATTATCTTTTAAAGAGATTTAAATAAGAAGAAAGCGATCTTTTTTTTTTTTAAGATTATTTATTTGACAGAGAGAGACATCACAAACAGGCAGAGAGGTAGGCAGAGAAAGAGGGGGAAGCAGGTTCCCCGCTGAGCAAAGAGCCCGATGTGGGGCTCGATCCCAGGACCCTGAGATCATGACCTGAGCCGAAGGCAGAGGCTTAACCTTCTGAGCCACCCAGGCGCCCCAATAAGAAAGTGATCTTTTGTACTTACCCAGAGTTACCATTCTGGTGCTCCTCATTCCATTGTTTAGATCTTTATTTCCATCTGGTATCAATTTAACTTCTGCCTGAAGGATTTCCTTTAACATTTCTTATAGTGCAGGTCTACTGATGATGAACTCTCAGATTTTGTGTATCTGGAAACTCCTTAAAGGTAATTTCATGTGACATTAATAGGTCTTACTCAGTTCGTTGTTTTGGTTTTTTTTCCTCTTAGGGGTCACTGTCCTTTGTTGTTGTGTCCAAATGTTGTAAAAACCATTGTTTCATATATTTTGCCCGTTTCTGTTTTTGTTTTGGGAAAGGAGTGGAAATTTGGTCTGCGTTCTCTCATCTTGGAGGCTGAAGTTCTGACCAGGAATTAGAAGTAAAGTGGTAGCTGCTCCAGCAGGCAGTTCATTAGCGAGTAAAATGCCTTTTGACGTCTCGGGGTGGGGCATGCTAAATCCCAAGTGGTTTTGATCGTCTCTGGGGACTTTCCTTATGTCCCTGCCCACGCCTCCTTGGTGATCTTGAGCAGTCGGCCTGGCTCTGAGTGGGGCCCGGAGCTGGCGGGGCAGGCGCAGCCGCTTATGAGGGGCAGCAGTAGATGTGAGGTGACTTCTAGAAGGAACAGCCAGGGAGAGGCCCAGGTTGGAGTTGAAAAGGTTTAGGGAGAGTTACAGAGCACCTTCTCCCCAACTTGCTGAATTGAGGTGCTCTTTAATTCCCATCTCTGGAAGGCTGTCCTGCTCACATAAAGCCAAGTATAGTAGGGAGCCTGATCCCACAGATTAGGTCCCGTGACTGGGGGACCATCTTGTGATCCCGAGGCTCTTTTCTATACTCTGTAAAGGTCGAACAGAATCTGTCTTCATCGGGCAGCTCTGAGCGGGCAACATGCCGCATCTGCTGGCCGGCACACGAGCATGAGTGAAGAGTGGGCGTGGGCTGTGTCTTAGTTGCTGCAATAGCCATGATAACAAAATGCCATCGGCTGGGCAGCTTCAACGGGAGAAATTTATTTTGTCATCATTCTGGGGCTGGACGGTCCAAGATCAAGGTTCCAGCAGGGCCCAGTTTCTGTTCTGGTGAGGGCTTCTCTCCTCCCGTGGCCTTTCTTCAGTGGGTAAGTTGGAAAGAGATCTAGCTCTCACTTTTCCTTTTATGAGGCCGCCAGTGCTCCTGGATTAGGACCCCACCCACATGGCCTCCTTTGACCTTAATTACCTCCTAAAAGCTTTGCCTCCAAATATTGTCGCGTCAGTGGTTAGGCTTCAACATGGGAATCTGGGGAGGACACAGATACTCAGGCACTCGCAGAGTGTATGAGACCCCACAGCTGTATGAGTGTGTAACAGAGGTGACCCGGGTCTTCTGTGAGCCCCTCATCTCCGGCGGCCGCTCCCCCCGGAAGCCCAAGCCCTGGTGATAGCCCTCTGCTACATACCCCCAAACCAAGCACTTCGCAAATCAGACTTGGATTCCAGTTTTTGGTTGAAATGAGTAGAAGTGCCCTGGATGTACCTTTTCAGTTACTGTGTAGATCCTGTGGGAAAAGGGACAGGTCTCCTCACAGATCTCCTGTATCTTGTCGCCAGGTTCTTCTTTGCGGTCCAGTGGGTCCAAAGCTGCATGAACTTCTTGATGATAATGTGTTTGTCCCACCAGAGTCGTTGCAGGAAGTGGATGAGTTCCACCTTATTTTAGAATATCAAGCAGGTAAGAGAAATGAGTAAGTAATGGTGTGAGATGAGACAGGGGACTCTGCGTTGTCAGACTGGGGAGTGACTGTGCTGGAAATTGATCTTTGTCCGTTGGCAGGACCCTTCCTTGCCTTACCAAAGGGTTCCTGGCCTCTTAGTTCTGCTGGGCTCATGTTGGCCATTGTCTCAAGAGTAGAGAGTGTTACAACATCGACGAAAATTCCCAGCTCTACGAGCAGAACTGATCTGAACCTAAGAGAAATTAGGCTCTAGGAAAACCAGCATCTTGAATAAAAATGAAAATGTGTTAAATATACATATACAAAGTTTTCCTTTATTACTAAGGAAAGAGAAGGGCAGGTAACATCTGTTTAACATTGTACTGGATTCTGCCCTAGGTTTTGCTGGCCAACTGTTCCAAACTGGGATTGATTGCAAGCCTCTGGCAAACTTCCTTTGAAGCATTTTATTTTCCCTGGGGTGTGGAAGCGTTTGTATTTAGCAGCACTTACATTATTTTCCATTCCATGACAGTCCAGTGTGCATCAGTACATAGCCAGCCCATCCAGCGTCACTCCCAGTAGATATTCAGTCTGATTTCTAGAGAATCCCAAGTACCTAACATATTTTAACTCTATTTATTTAATTTTGTGTATTTGCTGTTGTCTCTCTCCTTTGTTTAGAACTCAGACTCGAATTTCTGACTCAATACATTATTAACTCAAGTCAAAGACTCAAGCATCTAAACAGGCTAATCGGTCCCTTGAAGCAGTACTCTGGTCGGCTTCAGTGAACTGCTTCCAAGTTGATTAAGAGAACCTCGCCTACTAGAGTAATTGATGTGAGACAGGAAAGAGAGTGTTTCTTGAAAATTATGTTTTTTCCCTTGTGCAAAAAGGGAATTGTTCATCTCTGGTTCTCTTTGGGGAGCTTACTGGAATCAGGAAGGTAGGAAGGGCTAGCTCTGAGCATTATGGACAGAATGTCACAGTAGTCAGTTCACATTTAATTCCACACAAGTTTCGAGTTTCGCAGAATGCAGAATGACAGTTCTTACTGTCTGAAGATTGTGGCGAGGGTTCAGAGGCACCGTGAGCTCCTTCGGTGAAAGGCATGAACCAGACTGTTGACAGGAAGGGCCTAGAAGAGCCAAAGATGGCCTTGGAGGGGCTGCTGCCCGTTCCAGAGCCCTTTCCCTCGCACCCTGCTGGTGCCCAGCTCGTGACCCAGGGACCGTCCTGGTTCGTGGTTTCTGGCATCCTCCCCGGTGGCTGCATGGTGGCGAGACTGCTCTCTTCAGCCAGATTCTGCTGTTGGATTTGACAGCTGTGCCTCGTGTGGAGGTAGCAGCCAGCCCAGCTGATCTCGAACGGAGACTCTGTCCATCCTTGGGTTTATAAACCCACACTAGTTTTTCTTTTCTGTGCCTTATTTTGTTAGTACAGAGCAGGGCTTCCCATTAAGCTCGGTGTGCACTTACATTATCTGGAACCTGGAGGGAACCTAGTCTGTGGCAGAAGCCCTCGGGTCGCTTGTCTTCACAGAAATCCATCCCCAGCTTCTCTCAGTGTTCACCAGTGGTTTCCTCTCTTCCCCGCCAGACTTGCCCCGAGAAGCTCGCTTTCAGGCTTTGGGCGGGGACCCACTGAGTCACACATAGGTTTCCTGACTTAGTAGCCAAAGGGCAGGACGGTAAGTGGAGGGAAGGGATGGCGCAGAGAAACACATTCCAAGGTCTGTGAGAACGGGGGCATTGAGGTTCCAGCTCCCCTGCCTGCATGCCAGTCCTCACTTCTCAGGCTGCTCCATCACCCTGAGTCCCGTGGGAACGGCCGGGAGCAGCTCTGCCCCTGCCTCCTCCTCTCTGCCTTGCGGAGGACTCTTTATTCGCCCCTTTCACTTTTCCCTGAGGAAATTCATCCACGGTGAGTGCCATGGGGCCGTCCTGGGTAAGGTAGGCGGTGCTTCTCAGCCGCTCGTCCCAGAGGGGCAGCCCCAGCTCTTGCCCTCGCGGGGACTCCGAGCTGGATTTCTTCCCTTGTGCACAGTCTCGTCCGTGGGGGACATGTTCAGTTTGGAGTCTCACCCATATTCTTTGTTGCCATCAAAGTCCTCAGTCTCTCCTCTTGTTCGCTTGTTCCTTTGCTCATTCGTTCGTTCACACGCTGCATGCAGGGCCGGTGTGAGACAGGACGGTGACAGAAGGCACGGGCCCTGTGCTCAGCTCTCGAGCAGATGATTACAAAGTCACGTGCCCTGTCCTTAAGAGGCACCAGCAGTGGCCCAGGGGAGGGAGCAGCTCAGTCTGCTGGGGTCGGCAGAGTTAGGGAAGGCTTCTCGGGGGGAGGCCGCCCTCGCTTTGGGTGCTTGGAGGTAAAACAGGATCTGAGCGCAGCACTCAGCATGGGACCATTACTGGGTGTTTGCTTTGGATAAATGAGAAGACGTGGACCAGGAATGGAAGGACTGCAGTGTTGTAAGGACATAACCATCATGTTGGGGGTTAGTAAATAAGAAATATCTTTTTCGGGCACCTGGGTGGCCTGGTGGGTTAAAGCCTCTGCCTTCGGCCCAGGTCATGATCTCCGGGTCTCTCAGGTCATGATCTCAGGGGGGGTCTCTGCTCAGCAGGGAGCCTGCTTCCTCCTCTCTCTCTGCCTGCCTCTCTGCCTATTTGTGATCTCTCTCTGTCAAATAAATAAATCTTTAAAAAAATAAATATCTTTTTTGCTTTCAAAGACTTTTATATAAATGACCCACATAGAAAATGTTTTTCAGAGGAACGGATTCAGTAAAGCTGAGCTCACAGTACAGGGACCCTTGCGCCCGAGTCCGCCCTGCACACGTGCGCTCCCCGCGGAGGGGCCCATAGTAGGAAGGAGGAAGTGCTTGCGGATGAGTTAGCAGCACCCTACAGTGCGATGACACCCTCCGCTGTGGTTTATCTGCCTTGGGGAAAAACTTGCTGAAAGAATGTCCAGTAACTATGACAGAAAGCAGTGGAAACGAGCTTTCAGTGTAGGAACTCTAATTTTGTAAATGAGATGAATTCCTCACTTGGAGAGCTGTAGAAGCCCGCTCCTAAATCCTCGCCCCCCCGTCTCTGGAGGCGCCCCTGTGCTGCCTGAGGCGCAGGAGGGCCATTTGGGAATTGCCCAAAGCAGCTGCAGAGCCTGCGTGTCCCTTGGGCGGACTGCGTTTCAAGATTTGCTGCCGCGCCTGGGGGAGAACGAGTGGTGAGGCTTCACCAAGTGAACCCGGGGAAGGCCTTTGTCGCGTGCCCTGCGTTAGGACCCCAGCCATGCTGCACGCCTCTCAGACGCTTGCCGCCGTGGGGTCTGCGTGGCTAGTTCTCCAGCCACGTGCACATCAGGGTCTCCGGTGGTGGGCCTCACCACCTGCACATTTAAAACCCAGCTCGCCAGGAGCCTGACTCTGACGAGGGAGCTATGGGGAGAGCCACACCGGTGGCGGCACAGATCCCACACTGCCCCCGCACCAGAAGACCCAGCCACAGGTGGCCCCACCCTCCCTCGGCTCGGACCCGCGAGCAGGTGCTGAGTGGGCCCTCTAGGCCTGTGACAAGTACTGAGAGTCGGAGACACAGTATGCCCTTCAAGGAGCTGGCATTCTGTGTGTCGGGGAGATGGGGCACAGGTGTGTGAAAGCTGAGTGAGGTTTGAGTCCTCATTCAGAACCATACAGGAGAGAGCTCAGAGCATTCCCCAGACCATGGGAGGGGAACCTCCGTGGATGCTCATCCCAGCCTCCGGGGGCCCGGTAGTGAGGGGCAAGGGCTTTGAGAAAGGTAGTGTGTCACGCAGGCAGGGCCGTGCGGCCTGCACTGGATGCTGGGGTCTGGAGGTCGTGCCACTGCTCTGTCACAGGGAGGGATGCAGGCATCCTGTGTGTGCGAGCTCAGGCGGCCATAGGGCTCCCCGGGCCTGAGTGGTAGCCCCACAACAAGGGCGCAGAGCACCCACACTGTGCTGCTGTTTTGTTGGGCTGGGGTTAGGGTCCGGTCCAGTTGATTTGTTTCTTTTTTTTAAAGATTTTATTTATTGGACAGAGAGAAACACAGCCAGAGAGGAAACACAGCAGGGGGAGTGAGAGGGAGAAGCAGGCTTCCTGCCGAGCAGGGAGCCCGATGTGGGACTCGATCCCAGGTCTCCGGGATCATGACCTGAGCTGAAGGCAGTTGCTTAACAACTGAGCCACCTAGGCGCCCCAGCTGATTTGTTTCTTACCTGACCACCGTCCTTCTGGACGCAGCGCCACGTGTGCCTGGCCATTGCAGCCGGGCTCCGGTGAGGCTCCCTTCAGCCCCCACAGCTAGCAGACTTAAAGCCTCTTCCTTTTCTCCCACTGTGCTGACTGGGCTTCTCTAGGGGAGGAGTGGGGCCGGTTAAAAGCTCCCAATGCCAACCGCTTCATCTTCTCCCACGACCTCTCCAACGGGGCCATGAATATGCTGGAGGTGCTTATGTCTAGCCTGGAGGAGTTTCGGCCAGACCTGGTGGTCCTCTCTGGATTGCACATGATGGAGGGACAAAGCAAGGAGCTCCAGAGGAAGAGGCTCTTGGAGGTAATAGCGCTGTCCCACAATTTCCCACGTACTGGCCAGTGTTTCTCGGCAGGTTCCCGCCGCTTGCGGCGACTGCAGCGGGTGCTGCCTGCACCCCAGTCCGGGCCCCCCGGGACAGTTCAGGGCTGCCGCTGTGGGGCGGCCCCTCCCGGCCTCCCTCGGCAGCAGGCGGCAGCTCGAGCAGGGCAGAAGCTCCTCTCGCCCGAGCCTCCGCGCCCTGCGCTGCGCTGAGTGTGGCCCCAGCTGCGGTCTGTGCGGTCTGCGTCCTCTGTGTCATGTGTGTCGTCTCTTCACACCAGCTGCACAGTCCTTGGGGCAGGCTACTCCCTGAGCGTGCAGGGGTGGTTTTCGGTGTCGGAGGCCATGGTGACCCTGGGGTGCTTAGAGCTTCCCTCATGATGCAAAAAAGACAGTCCCTTTTACTTGAGTTCTGCTTCTAGTGACACCGCCGCACCCTTCTCTTGGCAGGTCGTGGCCTCCATCTCTGACATCCCCCCTGGCATTCCAGTTCACCTCGAGCTGGCCAGTATGACCAACAAGGAGCTCATGAGGAGCATCGTGCATCAGGTAAGCACGGGGTGGCGTGCGCGGCCCTCTGCGGCCTTCACCATGTCCGGGGGGGCCAGCTCACGGGAACAGCGCTGTCCTGTCCACCGAGGTCAGCGCAGGATCTGTACTGGGTTAGAGATGTGGCGCGGCGCCGCGGGGTCTCTGGGCCCTGTTTCCGCTGGGATGGAGAGGTTGGACGTGAATGGGTTTTGTGGTGGAACCCAAAGGAGAAAACAAAAAGCCCAGCGCGGCCGCTTTCATTTGAACTTCTGGAAGCTCAGAGAGGGACTTGGAGGAGCTTCACTCCCTTGCCGCCAGGCACTAAGGTGTTCGATGCCGCCCCCTGGATGGCAGCCGTGATTGCTATGGTTCTAACCCCAGTAGTACTAAGATACACAGTGCAGCCTCCTGTCACCGCCTGTACCCACTGTGAGGGGTCTTGGCTTCATCCTTATGCCTCCAGAGTCTCTGTACAAGTAGAAGCAAATGTGGGAATATAGCCTTAATGTCAGTCCCTTCTTACCCCCAAAAGATAGCACCGTATACAGGATATAGGCTGTTCTGCACGTGGCGTTTTCTCACTGCTTGGATTTGGGGCCCTTTTCTCCGTCATCAGGAGGGAGCATCCTGTCGTTTGGGGTCCCGGTTACGCCCCCTGCGCCGTCTTGGTGGGCGCCTTGGTTTCTGCCCTTCACTGTCCCAGATGGTGCCTCAGCAAGGGACCCTGGGCGTGGCTTTCCTTTCCCGGGAGCAGGTTCAAGTGTGTGACGAATTCACACGCGTGTGGCCGCTGGGTGCGGCAGGCAAGGCCTCTGTAGGTGAACGCTGCCGAGATGCCTCCCCAAGGGCTGCTCCCGTTCCCCTCCACCGGATCCCTTGACAAGCACTCATGTCCCCTGTCCTCGCCGCCAGGATGGGATTAGAAACTCCCATTCTGTGACCACTCTGGTAGGTGAAAAATACTTGAGAATAATTGTGGATCATTTCAGTAGACTACCTTGTAGGGCAGTTTCAAATCCGAAGCCAAAGTGAGAGGCATGTGGCAATTTCCCAAATACCCAGCCACTGCCTCCCCACTGCTGGCGTCCCGCCCCTGCAGTGTCACCCCCGGTGTCGCCGCCGCATGCGCCCGGCCCTCACTCACACAGTCACCGCCCGCAGCCTATGTTTACGTCGGGGCTCGCACCTGGTGTTGCTCAGTAGAGGTTTTAACTTGCATTTCCCCTTGAAGATTATCCTTCCGCTTTTTAAAAAAAGCCATGTTTATTTCCTTTTCTGTGTATCTGTTTCACCTTTGAGCCTCAGTCTCCTTATCTGGTAAATGGAGGCAATTCTCCTGCCCTGAGAGGGTTATGGTAAGAGTTGAACGAGCTAAAGCCACCCACTCAGGGCCTGGCATAAATAGAGCTCTTACGTTAGCAAAGGTCCACATCACTGGTTTTTAACTAATAAATGCATGCACACACACACGCACCCACAGGCGTCCACGCGCGTGCGTGCACACGGGCCCTGCCGTTCACCGTGCGTGTGCTTCTCTGGCTCTGAGGAGAGGGGCTGCAGGTCCGACGGCGTGAGCGGGTTGACGTGGTGGCCCCCCTTCAGCCAGCTCGGTGGCTCGTGCTCAGTACCCTGTGCACACCTTTATTACTAGCTGTGGTCTCCCTGAACCCACACCTGCTTAAAGCACTTGGCTCTAGCGGGAGAGCGTTCTCCCTGCCCCGTGGTGTGGGCACGGACCCACGGAACCCTGCCCGGCCGGGAACCGGGAGCCCCGTCCCACCAGTCGGCAGAGGGCGTGCTGAGCGTGCGAAGTCTCAGGGGAGGCCTCGTGGACAGGAGTAGGAAGTAGGGGCCCGTCTGCCCTCTGTGTGAGTATAATGGAAGACCATCCACAGCAGCGCCACTAGACTTATCTGTTCTAGACTTATCCCAAGGGCAGGGAAGGCGCGGTTAAAGGTGTCCTGGCCGGAGCGGTACCTGCGACCATCACTTCCAGGGCAGGGAGGCCCGTGGGAAGGAAGGGGGCCCCCATCTTGCCTGCCTTCCCTGACGGCCACTGGCTGTGTCCTGGGGTCTGTTCAGGAGCGAGGTGCCCGTCAGAGAGAGACGTCCGCTGTGTTTCTGTTAGCAGGTCTTCCCCGCGGTGACTTCCCTCGGCCTGAATGAACAGGAGCTGCTCTTCCTCAGCCAGGCGGCATCTGGCCCGCACTCCTCTCTGCCTTCCTGGGACGGCGTCCCCGACGTGGGCATGGTCAGTGATATCCTCTTTTGGATCTTGAAGGAGCATGGGAGGAGTAAAAGCAGAGCCTCGGCCCTCACCAGGATCCATTTCCACACGCTGGTCTACCACATCCTGGCAACCGTGGACGGACACTGGGCCAACCAGCTGGCAGCCGTGGCCGCGGGCGCGCGTGTGGCCAGCACGCAGGCCTGTGCGACAGACGCCATCGACGCCAGCCGAGTGTCCCTGCGGGCACCCCGCGAGTTCATGACTTCCCACTCGGAGGTGGGGTTGAGGATCGTAATAAACCCCAGCGAGCCAGTAGCCAAGTGGCACAGGGAGGGAATTTCCTTCCATTTCACACCAGTACTGGTGTGTAAAGATCCCATTCGAACGGTGGGCCTCGGAGATGCCATTTCTGCCGAAGGCCTCTTCTACTCAGAAGTGCGCCCTCACTCCTAGGAAGGTGGCTCTGGGGGTTCTTCTGAAGGAGAGCTCACAAATTTAAGAATTGCAGGAAAAATAGGATGGAAGGGTGTCCAGACAGTTTCTAGGTCTAATTGAAAGATAGATAGCCAAAGAAACAACAGATTTAACTATCAGATACATTCCAGCCTGTTGACGATTATACAGAAACATTTCAGGTTTTAACCAGAATTTTAGCTATCTACTAATGAGACTGGATTTTTGGGTTTCTCTTTTGCGTGTTGTGTGTTTCAGGGGTAAAACTCGATTGCCATGTCCCCGTTCTGTGCGTTGTCAAGTATCCGAGCATGTGGGCCTGAGAACACACTTTCCTGGGGCCCAGAGCGGGGGCGTGCGCTCGCTCTCCCAGGCTCCCGCCCCGGCGGAACCCAGCGCGAGGGTCTCGTGTGCTCTCTCCACTCCGCGCTCGTGGGCAGGACCACGCTTTCCACTCAGTGTTACGGCGACAATAGTTAATGAGCCTTCTGAGTCTTCTGTTCTCAAACTGAAGCTAGAGCCCCGAGTCAGGGCAGCACGGGCTCCTGGGCTTCGCAGTCACAGCCGAGGCTCCCTGCCTGCTGCCTGGGGGCAGCCGGGCTCTGCCTTCCGCTCCCCTCCCCGGGGCTGGAGGCTGGCGGGGCAAAGCCCACGGTGCCCGGGCCCAGTCTCACCCCCGGGCTCCGGGCATGCTTCCCACAGTAGAAGACTGATCCTTGAAGGAATTTTCATTAACAACTGGAATGTGCTTCTGTGTAACAGATCATGTCTGTTTCCCGTGGACACACCGCATCCATTAAAAAGTTTTACCTCCTCAGAGCCCCAGAATCATGAATAAATCTGTCATGTTATGTATTTATTTTTTTATAAGTCAAGGAGATTTCTGTGTGCTTTTAAATATATTAAAAACAGTTTACATTTCAGGAATTCTGAGTCTGCCTGTGATTGCTTCTCTCCCCGGGGGCCACTGCGGAGCTCGGACAGGACGAAGTCACCCCCGGGGTCCCCTGGGCTGCGCGGTGTTGCTCACTGCTGACGTGCATCTGGTCTCCCTGCGCGGCCGCCGGCTTGAGGGAACAGGGACAGCGGTGTCGGGCGGCTGAGCCACCGCGAACAGCGGTGGGAAAGTGCGGTGAGCTACTCGGTGGTTCAGGGAGCCTGCGGATGTGGCAGCTTCTGGAAGCGCAGAGCCACCTGGGTTCTTCACTTACGGCTGGGGAGGGAAGTCCCCATTACTCCTTCAGAGAACTTAAGCCTAGAGCCTGAAATTCAAAGCAAGTCGTCAGTCTCCGCCTCCAGGCTCCATTAAAGCTTCTGGCCTGTTTCTATTAGAAAGGCTGAAGTGGGAAGAGGTTCCTGTTTTCCCAAGAACTGGAGTAATTTGTCACCTCTGTTGTGAACCCAGGACCACCGTGAGAGTCCGGAGGCGGTTTCCTCGGGCTTCTCCTTAGCCCGTCTCCGAGCTGTGCGCCCTCCCCTTACTATATCCCAGGTCCCAGTCGGCGTGCATGAGGTCAGTAACGCGCACTCGGCACGAACCTTCCAGCAGTGTTCTTCAAAAGACGGGTCTTGGAGTATCTATAGTTTGGTGGCTGACACAAAAATTCCCAAATGCACTGTGCTCACAGGGCACGTTGTCCTTCCTCTCTCAAGCTGCATGGAGTTAAGGACGGGCACGGCCCCTGCAAACACTGCCACCCTTTCGAGAAGGCAGCTAAGCCTCGCAGGAAGCTCCGCCCAGCCCCGCACCTCGGCTCGGCACCGCACTACAGAGGGCTCCGCGTGGGCCTCGCCTGGGGAGAGATGAGCCTCCCTGCAGATGCTCTTAACACTCACGCGTGAACATTTGCTTGAAAGGGTTTAACCCCCGGGGAAAGTGCCAGCTACGCCGGAGACTGTTGAGATGACAATTTGGCCCCAAATCAGTCACCTCCATTGCGCAGACTGAGTTTGCATTTCATTCTGGCTGGTGGGGAGGGGGCGCTCGTCCGAGGAGACTCGCGGCGCTGCAGGCTGTGGAGATGGCGAGTATCGGAGGACGGGCATGTGACCCTGCTGAGCCGCGCTTTGCTCATCCCGAAGTGGGGCGCGTGGCGGGCCCTCCCCTTGGGGTTCTTGAGGATTAAAGGAGAAGGCTGTGCCCAATACTTAGCACAGTACACAGCATGTATCTAAGAGCTGAAGGATCGTCGGTTACTATTACCAAATTGAACTGGTGCTTTCTGGGTCTCTCTAGAACTATTTTAAAACCTTGAAAAGCTACCACAACAACAACTTAACATTTCACTCCGGGCTCTGGTGGGTAAAAATTTTCATACGGTGGAGCCATACAGATTTCAAGTGTTGCATTTGGTGGCTTTGACAAATGCTTGTGCCCGTCTAACCCAAGTGTCGACCCAGGTACAGAATGCTCCCGTCCCTCCAAAGTGGCTGAACCGTGGCGGCCCCCGGTGCCGGGACCGGCGGTGTCCTGCCCTACTGCAGCCATCTTGAAGGGTAAGTCGTCGTATTTCACTGGAGCCTCATTTTGCATCTCCCTGAGGGTTAATAGTGGTCTTTACATGTTTATTGGCCATTCATGTATCTTTGTGAAGGGTTCAGCTCTGCCTTTTTCAGTGGATGGTTGTGTATATGTCGTTGTTGGGGTGGCTAGTCTTATTAGTGAGTTGTGGGAGCTCTTTATATATTCCCAGGTACGCATTTTCCCCCTGGCTTACTGGTCCGAAGCCTTGAGCTGTTCCTGTCATGCCGGGAGTCTCATTAGTTTCTTCTAGAAACTTTACAGTTTTAGGTTTTCCACTTCGGTCTATAATCCATTTTGAATGAGTTTTTGTGGATGGTGTTGGGATCAGATTCCCTGTTATCTACGTGCTCACTGGCTTTCCTTCTCCCCCTGCATTGCTTTCCTGCCTTTGTCAGCAGTGACCGCGGGACTGTGGGTCTGTTTGCAGATCTGTTGTTCCAACGCCCGGATCACGTAACTGCTCTTCCGGTCCAGCCTTGAAGTGGGGTAGTGAGTGTAAGTCCTGCAGCTTTGTTCGAGATCACCTTGGATGTGTTAAGGACTTTGTATCTTCCTCGCATTTTATTTTTTATTGACTAATTTTTTAAAGATTTTATTTATTTGACAGAGAGACAGCAAGAGAGGGAACACAAGCAGGGGGAGAGAGGGAGAAGCAGGCTTCCCGCCAAACAGGGAGCCCGATGTGGGACTCGATCCTGGGTCTCCGGGATCATGATCTGAGCCGAAGGCAGTCGCTTAACCAACTGAGCCACCCAGGCGCCCCTCTTCCTCACATCTTAGAACTAGCTTGGCATTTTCTACCCCAAATCTTGTTGGGCTTGTGACAGGAATCCGTAGACCTATTTGGAAAGAATTTTTACCTCAACAAGAGTTTTCCCGTGCGTGACCATGGCCTAGCTTTCCCTTTTGGTCTTTTTCATGGCAATACTTTGTAGTTTTCAGGGTATGGGGGCTCACATGTTTAAGTTCATTCCTAAGTATTTCATGTCCATAGTACTTGACAGTTTTGTAAATGAATTTTTTTGAATTTCATTTTCAAACTCCTCCTTGGTGGTATATATTTAACAGTATCCTTGATTTTTGTCCTCTGACCTTGTCAGATCCAGTTATCCCTTGTGGTACCTTTATTCACTTATTTTTAGGATTCCTTGGGTTTCCGTACATAAGTGATGATGTCCTTTGTGAAGTTTTCTCTGTCTATACCTTTTTATTTCTTGCCTTTGTAGCACTGGCTGGAACCTCTAGTATAATGTTGAACAGAACTCTTACAAGTGGACATCCTTGCTTTGGTCCCGATCTTAGGGGCAGAGTAGTGAGCGTTTTACTACTAGATGTGATGTTCATCGCACCCTTTTCCACAGATGGCTTTTATCAAGTTGATGTTACCGTCTATTCCTGACTTGCTGGGGATTTATGATGGCTTTTTAAAAATTGCTTTTTCTGTATGCTACTGAAATCACAGGACTTTATTTTGTTAACACATGAAAGTACTTTGATTTTCAAATAGTAAACAAAGAGTTAATTAAATTTAAAATTATTCTGGGATAACCCCAGCTCGGTCATGACATACGTAGTAACCCTGTTTATATCCTGCCAGACTTTATGTGCCAGTATTAATTTGCTAATATATTAAGGACTTTTGTACCCACGGTCATGCAGAATAATGGGCATCATTTCCTTATTCTGTAATGTCTTTTTTTTTTTTTAGGATTTTATTTATTTATTTGACAGAGAGAGATATCACGGTAGGCAGAGAGAGAGGAGGAAGCAGGCTCCCCGCTGAGCAGAGAGCCTGACGCGGGCCTCGATCCCGGGACCCTGAGACCATGACCTGAGCCGAAGGCAGAGGCTTTAACCCACTGAGCCACCCAGGCGCCCTCTGTAATGTCTTTGTCTGGTTTTGATATCAGGATTGTGCTGGCCTCATAAAAACAAGTTAGGAAGCTTTTGTTCCCATTTTCTAAAAATTTTTATGAAGTTGGATTTAGTAAAATTTGCCAGCTAAATCATCTGGGCCAAGAGTTTGCTTCAGGTAGGTTTTTATTTACAAATTCAATTTATTTGATGGGACTTTTAATATTAAGGCTTTATACTTTGTCTCAATTTCAGCATGTTGTTCTTTTTCTTTTCTTCTTTTTTTTTAGATTTTATTTGACAGAAATACAGGTAGAGAGGGAACACAAGCAGGGGGAGTGAGAGAGGGAGAAGCAGGCTTCCCGCCGAGCAGGGAGCCCAACGTGGGACTCCATCCTGGGTCTCCGGGATCATGACCTGAGCTGAAGGCAGTCACCCAACCAACTGAGCCACCCAGGCGCCCCTGTTGTTCTTTTTTAAAGATGTTGTCTATCGTGGCCAAGTTACCCATCTTACTGTTATAAATGGTTCATAATTTTCCTTGATCTTCCTCATTTCCGTAGGTCTGTATGTGATGTTGTTCCCATCTTCATTGCTGATATCTTCATATCCTGATTTGTCTCCTTTTTCCGTCATCAGTTTAGCTGGGGGTTTGTCTTTTTTCTTTTTCATATAACTTCTGGCTTTTTATATCTCTAATATTTGCTCTGTAATTATTAAGGGTTTATTTTGCTCTTTTTCTAGTTTAAGGTAGGAATCTCTGTCACTGGTTTTCTGCCTTTCCTCTAATAGAAACATTTACAGCTAGAAGTTTCCTATTATAAGCACTGCTTTTAGCTGAGTCCTACAAATTGTGATTTATTTTCATATTTTCTCTTTTTCTTATGAGTTACTACAAGTGTATGTTTAGTTTCCAAGTACTTCGGGGTTTTCTACAATCTTACTTCTTTATTATCGTTTAGTCAGCATGCAGTACATCGTTAGCTTTTGATGTGTAGTGTCCAACAATTCATTGGCTGTGTGTAACACCCAGTGCTCACCACCACACATGCCCTCCTTAACACGCATCACTCAGTCACCCCCTTCTGTAACCCTTCAGTCCGGTTCCCAGAGTCCAGAGTCTCATGTTTTGTCGCCTTCTCTGATTTCTTTGCAGTTTTTGCTCCCTTACCCTGTGGTCCTCCGCGCTGTTCCTGCACATACGAGTGAAGCCGTAGAATTCTTTCTCCGCTTGGCTTAGTTCACGATCTCAGCCTTGACACCGAGCCCCATCTGGCTCCATGCAGGGTGTGGAGCTGCTTGAGATTTTCTCTCTCCCTCTGCCCCCCCCTTCTCAAAAACGAAATGATTATAATCATACATTCCGAGCTTTACTGTCTTTGGGACACAGTTTTTTACTAACATTACTCCGTAAGAAGGGCATTTTCCCATATGCTAGTTTGTATTTGCACTTTCCAGCCTCAGTCCAAGCTATCGAAAACCATGTCTGTGTCTGTGATCATGTACTCTGCCTCATTTTCCGAATTCTGTGAAAAACTGTGATGACATGAGCAATTCCCATGTTAGAACAGCTCCTTTCTCACCGGAGTGAATGAGAAGCTGCTGCAGACCCACATGCCCAAGGGGCCAGGCGGGTGTGACCCACTATGGCTGCGCCCCAAACAGCGCGGGCTAGACCTCCACGGGCCCACTATACTGGACTTCCACAGTAAATGCATTGGAAAATTTTTTGGAGATCTGCGACAACTTGAAAAACCTCAGATGACCCATGTAGCTTAGAAATATCAAAAAAAATTTTAAGAGAAAGGTATGTCATGAATGCATGGATAATAGTTAAGAACATGAGCTCTGCACCCAGACCTGGGTTCAAATCCTGATCTGCCATTTTCCTTGGAAAACTCATTTACCTCTCCCAACCTCCGGCTCCTCCTTTACCGAGAGGGGTAATAGTGTCACTCTACTGGGAGGGCTCAGGGACACCCCTTCCTTCCTGAGCCTGCCCAAACACCACTCTCCTGGATTTGTCTCTCCTGTCACTGACACTGGCTTCTGTCTCCTTTTTGGGCCCTTCTGCTTCCCCCTTTAAATACTTGTTTCCAGTTTTTGGTCCCCCCGCCCCCCATCTTCTTGTTCTACGTTTCTTCTGGGAATCCTTTCAAATCTGTGGTTTCAGTGATCACGCAAAGTCACTCCTGCATCTCTACCTTCAGGTGAGACCTCCTACTTGAAATCTAGCTGTTCAGGTGTCTAATATCACCATCTGGGTGTCGCAGATGCGTCTAGAGTCCACGACCCTGCAACCGAGTCTCCCCCGAAGTTCCACTTTCTGGTCTGTGTGACTCTCCCCAGTGGCACATGCCTCACCTGCTACATCCACAGCCCCTCCCCTGGCCGTGTTATTTCTCACCACGCCCTTCAGTCACAGGCACGCGAGCCTCCGCAGCGAGCTAGAGGTGAGCCTCCTCTGCGGCAAGGACGGCAGGCCCCAGCAGGCCCCGGGTCGGCCTCAGACCCCGGGTCGGCCTCGCCTCTGCCTCGCCTCTGCCGCGCGGCCCTCGCTGCCCTGGGGCCCTGGGGCCCGCCGTCTTCTGCTTACGTAGCTTCTGCCTCGATCTGGAACCAGACCCAGTCATGATGTAAGTAACTCCTTAGGTCTGGCAATAGGTCTTTCCTCCCCTTCAAGTTCTGGTGATTATAGAGCACTTTCAGTGCAAAATGGGGGGCTGGGCGTCACACCAACTGCTGGCCCGCCAGCCCTCAGGGCGCGGCAGGAGCTGTGTCGGCACTGAGCAGGAGCTGGGCCTCGAGGGGCCTTTTCTAGCTTCAAACTAGTTTTGAAAGTAGGGAAGAGAAGACTGTGATCACAGGTTCTTTTAAGAAGGTTTTATTGTGATCTCTTCCTTTTACACCCTAACAATTCTCCCCCAAGGGATGAAGATACATAATCTTTGTTCTAAAAAGGACTTCTAGGTGATGTACTGATAGCATCTGGCTAGGGGTATCAGTGATTGTTTTAAATAAAAATTAAGCAGCTTCTTGTTTTCCCTTTTCATCCGTGGTGCCGATAGCCCTGCCCTCCACTCCTGCTTCTCTCACACCGACATGATCTGGCTCTCCGCACCCCAACGTCCCTCCAGGACGAGGTACAGGGGACTTGGTCGGGCTTCCCCTGGACAGGTGCAGCTGGGACAGCCAAAAGGCTGGGCCTCAACCTAGGCTTGTTCATCATTTTTTTTCCCCTTAAATTTAGACTTTAGAGCTGGATAACTAATCCAAGATTTGTGTTTGCCTTCGGGGCTGACAGGCTCAAAGCCTGGGGGTCACCTCAGCTAAGCCGAGGCCCCGCGTCAGAGCACAGGTAGGCCTCAGGCTTCCCCTCCACAGAGGATGGCGCTGGTCATCCAGGAGGCCAAAGTCATCAGAAGCAAGCGCGTCATGTGCCCTACTGGCACCTGGAGCTACAGCCATGAGCCTCGCACTTACTTCTTAAAGGACCTGATGGGGCGAACAGGAGGCCACGTCAGCTGCAGGCTCCTTGCGATCGTCACACAGCCTGCATCCCTTGGGGCCCAGGGACCGCGCTGGCCTCCTTGCTGCCTGAGTCATGTGACCTTTCTTAACCTGCTCCATCGTCAATAAGGAACCCCTCCTCTGGGGTCATCCTACCCCTATTTTCCCCTTATTTGTGCCGATGCCTGCGGTGGGTGCGCGTCGGCGGCGGGCCCGGGCTCCGGAGACGGTGGCTGTGGGGGCGGGGAGGCTCCTCCGGCACCTGCCAACAGAACCTGCGGTTTAGGAGGCACTCAGGGTTTCTACTGTCCAATTTCCAAAACACCCGGTATCTTTTAGGACGAGTGGGACTGTGGCGTATCTTTGCAGCTAGGAAGTGAGACCACACCAAGAATTAAAGCAACAGTCCAGTCGCCTTCAGTGGCTGACCGCCGGGGTCCTGACTGTCCCCTGCCCTGCTGACCCCGAGCCTGCCGGGCGCCATTCCCCCGCGGCACAACTTGCCTTAAGAAAGCACGTGCCAGTTTGGCCCGCATCTGGCTTTTCCCCTCCCAGGAGACATGACTTAAGACAGTCCTGAGTCTGAAAAGCGTGAGCCTCACGTCAAGCTGCCCCTTCTCGCTGGCACGTGTGGCCTGGACCCCCGGGACGTCCGTGTAGCGGTGTGGAGCCTCCTACCTGCGGGGGGCTTCCTGTGGGCCGCTGCGGCAGACATGGCCTGTCCCAGAGCTTGATTAGAACCCAGGGGCTGCTGGGAACCGCCAGCTTTGCTGGTTGAAGTGGTTCGGTGCTTTGACCTGGTGTCTTTAACTGGTTTCGTCCAGACTAGTGCCTCCCCGACCTGGAGGGCAGCTCCCAGTTTCTGGGCCATTTCTACCATCTTGTGCCCAAATGGGAAGAAAAAAAAAAAGAGTCACAGATACAACTGGCACAAGGCAAGCCTCCCTCCTTCCTGGGCCTTCCACCTGGGAGCATTTAGCTCAAGTCATATCTGCTGCCCCTAGTATTTCCGAGAGGAAGTAGTGATTGCATGGAAATCATTCTCCAGCAGCAGAGGGTACAGACTCCCCTTAGTGGATGGCACAGGAAGGCATACAGGGTCTCGTGCATTACGGGGCGTTAACTCCTGCCTTTCCCACATGAGGGGAGCGGGAGGGAAGCTGTGGAGAGATGCAGACCTCAGCTCAGTTGTACCAACAACACAAGTCAGCCTGACTTTCCCCTTGCATGCTGCCGGGAACGTCAAAGCCCAAGCAGGCCTGAACCTTGGGTCTGGATTGCTTGGGCTTGATTCACAGTTCCCCGGAGAGCCTCCCAGGAGCTTAATAAAAGACACACCTCAGAGTCCAATTCCAGAGAGCTGCTGTCCTTGAGCAGGCTGGCTTTCCTCTCCACCTCCCGGTACTGGGCCAGGGCGCCCTGCTTGTCGCCCTGGTTGTGCAGCAGCACGGCGTAGTTCAGGTTCACTAGAGGGTCGCACCTGAGACAGACGGGCTCTGTGAGGCGCTGGCCTTGCGGCCCGTGCTCGTTCAGAGACCCTTCTCATTGCACGGACAAGAAACAAAACCCGGGTAAGTAGACACTTCTCCATCCTACAGCAAGGCGAGAACACGCGCTGTGTGCGGCTCTGGAGAAGCATCCAGGAGGTAACCGGCCAACCAGCCAAGCGGAGAGCAGCAGGCCCGGCAGCCCGGCCCTCCACAGCTGGGGCAGCGGGCAGGCGTGCAGGAGGTCCCTAGCCCCTGCTGGGCACATGCCAGTGGAATAAAGCCCGGAGTCCCATCTGCTCCCCCGGCAGCCTGTGGCTGTCAGCAGCCCGGGCCCACGGCCTCCTCCTCTGGCCTCCGCACTGCTGGCTCGGGGGCTGGAGCCCGTCAGGTCCCGCTGAGCGTCCGCAGCGAGCCCGGCCCGGCCCCCCTCACTCCCAGCAGCAGCTCACTTGTCCAGGCGGACGGCTTCGGCGTAGGCTCTCCTGGCGTTCTCCGGATCTTCCAGATTCGTCAGAGCCACTGCAACAAACAAAGTGGGCACTGCGGCTGGAAAGGCCAGCACGGAAAACACACGGAAGGTTTCAGGACCACCATTCGCTCGCCACCCCCGAACTGAAGTCCTCCTCTGTCCGCCACGCGCTCGGCCTGGATGCCCCCGTGTCGTCGGCTCCAAAGACCCCTCCCGCAGTCAGCGCTTGCCAAGGCCTCTGAATCCTGTTTTTTGCACTTTCTTTTCCGACACTGCCCTTGTCAGGTGTAGCTTGACATCCTATCCCCACCCCAATGTCCCCACCTGCCACAAAGCTGCCACGGGTCACCGCGACTTAAAAATCCTCACTGGTTCGCCATCACCCGTAAACACGATCTTTAACTTTTGTTTAGCAACAGGACACGATCTCCTTTTTGATCAGTGTTTTCTGGAAGCCAGGCCCACTCCCTCTCCACACCAGCCATGCGTTCACTTCCACCAGACACAGAACAAGTCGAGGAATACAGCTGGAAAACCTCAGCCTCTAGAATAAAGGCCAGAGTCCTTTATCTGAAGGCATTCCACCCAAGCCCTGTGAGATGCGGCCCAGAACATCCCTCCCGCCCACCCCTCACTGCACTCCGCACTGGGGGCGCTCACTGTGGGGGCGCACACCGCCATTCAGGGCCACGCCCCGGCTCCGGGGCCTCACGGTGCCGGTGAGGTCCAGCGAAGCCTTCAGAGTGCCGTGCGAAGGCCGCCTGTACTTTGTGCAGTCAGGGGGGCCGTCTGTTCCCCATCCTGCGTCCCCAGCACAACGCAGCACTCATATTCAGACAGCCCACAGGGAACCACCACTCGATTTGCTTTGGCGACCTTCCTCTTATAAAAGAGCTCCACAATGACGATTTTTAAAAAACCCACCTGAAGACGCACTCTCAATAAGAACATGGAAAGTGCTTTCAGGCTTACATTTAGTAAGTCTAGTATGTGGAGGAATATTCCCCAGGGAGAATATTAGTACTTTATGTGACAGTAACACTCACCTTAATAATAATAGACCAATTATGTAATGACAAATAGTAACATTCACTTTTTAATTACGTAATCCTCCCTCTACTATGAAATCTAACCAATTCGTAGTGGAAAGAGGGCCTTTCCTCAAGCCTTAGCTCTTAGCACTCAGTGCTATCTGGAACTCTGGTGGGCTTTTTCTTTTTTTCCCTCGCTCTCTGCCTATATGTAAATACATTATCAAGTCAGGGAACACAAGTGGTAAAAGATGAAGTAGGGCTGATCTTGATTTAACCTGTTGGTCTCTAAGTGAAACCCCTCCAAGCTAGAAGAAACCAGACTGACTGACTTTAAGCTCCAGGACACATTCCACTAGGCTCTTAATGGGGATCGTGAGGCAGTGGCTTCTGTGGGACTTTCCACCACTGGCCTCGTGTGATTCTCGATCACTCTCTGTCCTCACAGACTACAGAGCGCTCTCCGCAAACGTCTCTTACCAGCCAAGAGCATGTAGAGCTCCCCCATCTTTGGCTGGAGGCTGATGGCTGCGCTGAGGAAATGGAAAGCCGACGCATACTGCTGCATGGTCAGGTGCACGAGGCCCAAATTATAGAGAATCTTCCAGTCAAAGGGAGCCAAGTAGTGGGCTCGCTTCAGGCAGCTGATAGCCTGCAGGGGAGAGGGGGCGTTCGATGAGTGGGTGGGCCAGCCTGGCAGCCCCAGGAACAGCCTACAAGAACATTAACAAGAAAGACGGGAGACACTCACCGCCACGTATTTCTTCTTGCCGAAGAAACACATTCCAATGTTATTCCAGAGCGGAGGGCTTTCTGGAACAGCACAGGCTACAACTCTGTATTTGGTGAGGGCAACATCAAAGTCCCCATGAGTCTGCATCATGCTCCCTGCCGCCAAGATGGCCTGGAAACACAGGACATGAAAAGCTGGTAATTGTAGGGGCCCCTGGGTGGCTCAGAAGGTTAAAGCCTCTGCCCTCAGCTCAGGTCATGATCTCAGGGTCCTGGGATCGAGGCCCGCGTCGGGCTCTCTGCTCCTATGGTCTCTCTCTGCCTGCCTCTCTGCCTACTTGTGATCTCTCTCTGTCAAATAAATAAATAAAAATCTTTAAAAAATAAAAAAATAAAAAGCTGGTAATTGGGGCGCCTGGGTGGCTCCGCTGTTAAGCGTCTGCCTTCGGCTCAGGTCATGACCCTGGAGTCCTGGGATTGAGCCCCGCATCAGGCTTCTTGCTGGACGGGAAGCCTGCTCCTCCCTCTCTCACTCCCTCTGCTTGCGTTCCCTCTCTAGCTGCGTTTCTGTCAAATGAATAAATAAAATCTTTAAGTTACAAAAAAAAAAAAAAGAAAAGCTGGTAATTGAGCCATTCCCCAAAGGCTGTCACAGAGAATCAGTGGTTCTGAATGTAGATACTCAGCACGCCCATCAGCAAGGACAGGACTTCATACTTCTTCCAGGCCACAGAAGATAGATTCAAGCTCTTGGGATAGATGTTTGGGAGGAAATGTCCCCACGCCCACTGGCACGGGACAGAAAAAGAAAAGAGAAAATGTCCGTGACTTGCCTTGGCCGTTCACCACGGCCCCTACTTAGCACCCCACCTGCTCCAGACAAGCCAGCAACTGCCGTTGGGCAGCGCCCGGGGGGTCAGCTTGAGGCCCCCGCAGCCCGCCGCCTCACTCCCCAAGGAAAGGCGTCCAGGCAGCCGCTGGCGGGGCCTCCCGTGGCGAAGAGAGGCCGGCTGTGCAGCCCTCGTCAAAGCCATCTCCCTCTACAGCATCCGTCCACCGCGGGACCTCAGCCCCAAAGTCCCATCTGGACAAGCGTTGTCCTCACAGATTCGTTAAGAACCCAGGATTCACTTCACCAGAGTCTCCTGGGAAGCAGCTGGAGACTGTGCTCTTTCCCTGAGTCACACACACACCCTCACCGGCACAACAGCGTCACTGCTCCCCCTGCTGGGACAGCAGATGTGCACTTGGAGAAAATAAGCAACAGAGCGCGAACACTTTGCAGTATGTTCAAATAAGAAGGGCCATGTCTGTTTATAATTTTTCTAAGAAATGGGTCTTTCTCAGGTGCCCAAAATGCTTCCCAGGGCCAGATCTCCTCTGGTAGCAGTGGGAGCGTCTGCGTGAAGGTTCTGGGGTTGGACAGCCCACGGTACCTTGTAGTTGGTAGGGTCATAAGTCAGTGCGTTTCCGAGATGTTCAAATGCCTTCTGGTAAGTGCCGAGCTTGGAGAAAGAGCAACCCAGAGAATTACATCGGGAGGAGAGAGCAGGCAAGGAGTAGAATCTGGCCAACCACACCCTAAAGAGCAAAACTCGGGCTTTCTGGTTGTCGCGACAAAAAAAGAGCTACAGGGGCGCCTGGGTGGCTCAGTTGGTTAAGCGACTGCCTTCGACTCAGGTCATGATCCTGGAGACCTGGGATCGAGCCCCACATCGGGCTCCCTGCTCTGCGGGAAGCCTGCTTCTCCCTCTCTCGCTCCCCCTGCTTGTGTTCCCTCTCTCGCTGTGTTTCTCTCTGTCAAATAAATAAAATCTTTAAAAAAAAAAAAAAAAAAGAACTACAGATACCAGATTAGAAAAAAACAAAAACTAAAAATCCCCACACTGGTTTACTTGTCCCCTGAAGGTCAAAGCATCTATCTGGCGGAGCCTCCTTCCCAGAGCGGGGGTCCAGCCTCCCCGCCAAAGCCCAGGAAGGCCCAGGGTTAAGTTCCTTTTCAAGAAAAACAAAAGAGAAAGGCCACCGAGAGGCAGAGCTAGTGGGCCAGCTGAGCAGGGAGCCTGAAGGAGGCGGGAAGGGAGAGAACCCCTGGGGCCGCCTGCCCGGAGGCTGTACGGAGAAGTGGAGGCACTGAAAGGCCACTCGCATGCAGGAAATCGTGGACGGCAGAGGAGACTTATTCTCCACGATGCTCTGCCGCTCCTTCCCAGAGGACCTGGCTGGGCAGCAAGACAAGTGGCCTCGGCCTCAGCCCTGCGGCTGCTCAGCGCCTCACAGCTTCCCCAGCAACGACCCGCCGCTGCCTGCACCCTCTCCCCCGACCACTCAGCTCTCCCGCCTGCCCCCTGCGCAGGGAGAACTACAACTGCAGTAGCCTCGGACACACTGACCTGCAGACTCGAAGGCAGAAAAATCAGTCCTTTAGCAGACAATGTTAATGCACAGAGTAAGGTTCACGTGCTTCCTACGACCTCCAGTAGAATGTGTTAAAGTAAAATCAAAGTGCAGGGATGCTACAATCCATACAAATCCAAAAGCATTTCTAACATCAGTGCATGAATGAGTTCTTATTACCTGTAAGTACAGTAGTCCTAAAGTTGTAAGAAGTTCCGTATTTTCCGGCGAGAACCTACAATACAGAGACCCACAGAGAGTGCTCAGAGGGGAGCAAGGTGTTTATGAGGCCCTGAAACCCCCGCCCGCTGACGTGCCCCTGTGCTGCAGCTGAGACCCTCTCGTGCCTCCTGCTCCCCATGAAAATCCCTGAAGCTGATTTGGGAATTTACTTAATAAGTCAGTCCTCAACCCTGGCCACAGGATGGACTGCTCAGCAAGCAAGAAATGGGACTTCGAACCCAGACTCCTTGTCAGGGCCCTTCCTTAGGGCCCAAATCCTAAGCACCACCTGTGGATTCTCTGTGACTGTCCGGATGATACTGATACAAGGAAAGCTCCATAAATCAGGTCCGCCTGAAACACAGTTGTAGCCAGGTCCCTCGCAGTTTGTGGGGAGTTGTTTTCTGGCACTGTACTGACAATGACAGCAGTTTTACGTGTGTTTAGGATCCCAGCGGCCCTAATGCTCTGCTCTTCACATTAAAAAGCCCAACTTAAAAAAGAAGAAATAAACCAGCTCGAGGAAAAAAAATAGGCTTTGGCTCTGGGGAGTAAACACGGACTTAAGTAAAAGATGATTTGCTTTCCAAGGTGCCCGGGCAGCTCAGTCGTTAGGCGTTTGGCTCAGGTCATGATCCCAGAGACCCGGGATAGAGCCCCACATCGGGCTCCCTGCTCGGCGGGAAGACTGCTTCTCCCTCTCTCACTCCCCCTGCTTGTGTTCCCTCTCTGGCTGTGTTTCTGTCAAATAAATAAATAAAATCTTAAAAAAAAAAGATGGTTTGCTTTCCCAGTGCCTCAGTGACCCTTGCCATTGCCATAAACCCTAAGCAACGCTGAGCTGAGCTGTCCGTTGGGCCAGCAGCAGTTTCAACAGGGAAAATGCCAAAAGCAAGGAGCAGAGCCTCCTGCTTCTAAGGAATGAGAGGGGCGCTGGTTACCTAGGACGAGATCGGACCAGCGGGCGCCTGAGCTGGCCAAACAGCTTCCCCAGCTCAGTGGAGTATCCGCCCTTCGCTTTCTGCCAGAGTAAAGACCTACTCTGATCACCCGCCTCCCACAAACCAATTCTGTAACTGCCTTGATTTTGGTGGCAGCGCCCTTGCTCCCCACTGAACTACGACTACCATCTCCAAAGCACTGGGTCATGAACAATGGTCTCCATGCTCAGCGAGCTTCCAAACGTCCAGCTGTCCCCTTTTTCCCTTGGGAACTTTACTGACTTAAGTCTTGATAAGGTCCTGGAAGAAGGTCACCCTCCAGATCTCTGTGAGCTAATCTCAAAGAAGCAACTTTAAAAGGCAGAAGTCAGGGATCAGGGCTTCTACCCAGCACCACAGAAACTTAAAATGTGCAACATGGGCTCCTTTCTACTTGTCCTATAAACTTAGCCTCTTGCTGACAAATCTTTTGTAGCTTAACAAATCAAGGGATTTGCTAAATCAGGGCAATGGGGGGTGGAGAAAAAGCATGAAGCAGGAAGAGGCAGAGGGAGAGACAGACTTGCAAGCCGACTCCCTGCTGAGTGAGGAGCCCGACGAGAGGCTTGATCTCACAGCCCTGAGATCAGGAGCTGAGCTGAAAACATGAGTTAACTGCGCCATACACATGCCCCAAACCAAGGGATTTTTGTCTTTTTAGACACAAAATGTGGCTGAAGAAAATTCAGAAGAGTGTTGTGACTGGTAGGACCAGAAAAGTGACTGCTGTGGTAGAAGACAAAGGTAATTAACAGAAATCTAAGTTTAGCTCAGAGACCAATTATCAGGAATAATAAATACATTGTGGCCACACATCCTGTTAAGTGACAAAACAAGTAAGACATTTTGCTATGGCCATCTCACATAAACAAGACCCTATACAAAAAAGGAAAGATAGTATGTGTCCCTAAAGAAGAAACATGGGACACCATCCTCCTGGGAAAGCCAGTCCAGGCCACTCCATTATCAACAGGGGTTGGCCTACCCTAATGATGTTTTAAAAAACCAAGATATTGGTCTCATGCTAATAAAGGCCGCATGTTTATTAGTGACTCGAGAGATTTCTGACCTCACTATTTCCCGAAACAAGATCTGCTATAAAGTTTATAACTACCAGCTGACTCCGAACTGTCCACTCCTTCCTCCTGAGCACATGTCCTCTTCCCGTGCAGCGAGTGGCCACTCCCCTCACGAACCATGGGATGTGAACAGGAATGACATGTGCAATTTCTGAACCATTAAAACCTTACCTTGGGCTGCTTACTCAGTGGTTTCCTGTACCACCACCCCTAAGCACAGCCTGGAACATAGATCCACATTAAGTAGCTTCAACCATGCAGGTGAAGGCAACAACTGAAGGAATGGGGGGTTAATAAAGAACCTGGATCTCTGATGGATCCTGTGGAGCAAAGCTGTCGGGCTAGGCTAGAGCAGCCGTCCCGGACAGGTGAGAAACAAGTCTTCCTTACGTCAGCAAGCTGCTCGCCTCAGCTCGAGCTTTACTCTACCTCACATAACGAGGAATCCATCACGGTAATCCGTAATCAGTCTCAAGCGTGGCGGTTCCTATGTCTGCTCCCATCTATTTTCTCATTGTCTTAAAGAAAACAGACATACTTACTCCACTGCTTTCTTGTAGATTTCAATGGCTTTGTCCAAGTCTCCCTCCAGCAAGTGGACCTTCCCCAGCATTATGTAGGTCAAATCATGCCGGTTAAGATGGAGGGCATTGTGCAGCTGCTCTTGGGCCTAACAGCATTGATGGGAATAAAGAGAACCAAATCACGACCGCGAAGGCCAAAGGCTTGGTGTGGCTGTCCTAAAGACAGAGCTCCCCCTGTACTCATCTCGGCAAACAGCCCCCACTACCAAACCCACTAACCCACACCAAAGCTGCCTGCTGACAGGAGAGCCGCCGACATGCCTCTGGAGCCACACGGGGGAGTTTTTTATACAAGATGACGAACATTTGTGAGTGTCTTCTGCTTCTTGATATTCACACCCATGACTGATGACTTCAGGATTCCAAGGAGTGTCAGAGTACAGAAAAGAGCACCGCCCTGAACTCAGTCCCAGCCATACTGCCGACTGACTGCACAACCGTCCCAGGGATGGACCTCAGTTTCCTCACCAATATTTTGATAAATGAATGAACGGACTATTCTTATTTATTCACTCAACATGTATTCTTTGAGTACCTACTGTTCTAGGTTCTCGGGATACCAGAGCTAACAAACGCCTTGCTCTGGAAGAGCTTTATCCTAATCGATGACCAAAAGGGATTTAAGTCATCAGTTGATTCAACAAGTATTTACATCAATGTCAAGTATTGTATTTGCTCTGTTAGCTTTACAATAAACTCTAATTCTCCTCCTAATCAGTACAGGTCTGACCAAAGACCACCTCTCCTTTGGCTCAGAATAATCCATGAGCAGAAAGGTACTTGCTTGGAATATTCTCTGAGGAGAAAACTCTCCTCAGCAAGCATATAACACTGTGGATCTGCCCAGGAACCCTAAGGAGACCCTCTAAAGAGGTAAGTTCTTACATGAAAAATAAAACTGAAAATGGTAACTGTCAGAAATCAAATCCACTTAAAACTTAAATTCATTTCCAATAACCTTAAAAACTGAAATCAGTTGCCATGAGATGGTAAGATAGCTCACACAGTCATGATTACACTTTTAAGACCTAAGGGTTCACTTTTGATATCTAAGTTTTGTTTGAACATTTCTCTACTGGAAAATCACACTAGGGATGGAAGAGAAGAGGGGAGAGAAGTGATTTGATTGCCATTCCCTCATAATATTTCTAGAGTTTGTCATTTTCTTGCTAAAATCAGAAAGGAAAGAAAAAAGGAAAAACAGATAGGTGAAAAATGAGAATAAATATGGGAATAAATGTACAAAACTTTCATTTTTGCTGCCAAAATCTCTACAGGCATTTCTCAGGAATACTACCCCAAGAGCAATGGCGCCCCCGCAACCAGCGGCCCCTCAGAGGGCTCCCCAGCCCGGCGCTCAACCACCACCGCCGTTCCCACACGTTACCTTACTGAACTGTTTCAGATAAATGTAGCAGACTCCTAGGTTGTGACAGATCTCCTGTACACAGAGAAGAAAGTAAAACACAGGTGTAAGCTCCACCCATCGGAGTTACTAGTGGAATGAGGCAATAGGCATCTAGGGACCGTTACTGTCCCCCAAGCTGACATATTAATGGCACTGTAGGTAGTTGTTTACTAGATTTCATACTTAAATACATTTTATTCTA
Source organism: Spilogale gracilis (assembly GCA_004023965.1). Lineage (NCBI taxonomy): Eukaryota > Metazoa > Chordata > Mammalia > Carnivora > Mephitidae > Spilogale > Spilogale gracilis. Next base: position 32,223 of record PITA01011362.1, on the reverse strand, counting down.
CAAAATGGGTTAATATTTAAAACTCAGATTATAAGAGATAAAAGCAGAATAAACAGATGATCTTCCTGGATCCTAGAGGTCCATACCCAGTCGCAGGCCTTTCTTCTCTAAGAGCTGACCCCTCTCCCTCTTCTCAGAAGAGGCTGCCCACAGCCTTTGCTCCCACCCCTAAGGAAGTGTGCGTGTGTGTGACACACACACACACACACACACACACACACACACACACACACACACACACGGTGTGCTGACCAGCTCCCTTCTCAGGACGAGGTGGACTCAGGACGGCATGGACTCAGGACGGCACCGCCACCTGGAGGCTGCCGAGGTGGGTGCGCGCCATCGGAGCCAGCCCGCTGGCCTCTGCTTTTCTTGTAGATGCAGTGTTACTGGAACACAGCCACAACCACCACTTGCACATTGCCTACGGAACGTTCACACAGGAACTTTGGAGTTAAGTAGCTGCAATAGAGGCTACGTGAAGCCACAAAGCTTAAAATATTCACTAGACCCTTTAGAGGAAGTCTGCCGGCTGCTGACCTACAGAAGGAAAACCAAGCAGAAACGCAGAGCAGCTACCTTGGGTACCAACAGCTGTCCGGTTCTAGATTATGTAAAATGAGCCTGCATTTCCTGACCTTAAGCTCTAGAGAATCTCTCAAGTGCCCTTATACTGAATGTCCCTTTACTTGCAGTAGCTTCAGAGAAAGGAAGCCAGGCCAAGGAAAGTACTCGATGGAAGCGGTGAGGACCTCCTGTTAGAGTGAAGAGGTGTGGAAGCACATTTACACACAGAAGCGCCCTGTCTGAAGAAGCATGGACCCCAGGGCTCAGAGACAAATGGTTTAAAATGTGTCCCAAATGTCCTAAACAACAAAATAGGGATCACTGATGGAGTGCCTACTTCCAATCAGGCTCTATGCCAGATGGTTTTCCTGTACATATTTAATTTCCCCAGCAAATCTGAAACACAGGTGTAACAACTCTGATGTGAGAGAGGAAAATCGAAGATCAGAGAGGTTAAGGTAGCTGGCCTAACTGAAGACAAAGTGCTGGGGCGCCTGGGTGGCTCAGTGGTTAGGCCTCTGCCTTCGGCTCAGGCATGGTCCCGGAGTGCCGGGATCAAGCCCCACATCGGGCTCCCTGCTCGGCGGGAAGCCTGCTTCTCCCTCTCTCACTCCCCCTGCTTGTGTTCTCTCTCTGGCTGTGTTCCTCTCTGTCAAATAAATAAAATCTTCAAATAAAAAAATAAAAAATAAAGTGCTAGCACTAAGATTTTTTGTCTTTTTTTAGGTCTAAATCTTCAGAATTTCAACTATACATAAATGTAGACAGAAATCACCATGGATTCATCACTCTGTCCCTTAAAAAAAACCTTATCCTTTAGAAATACATACTGAAATGTTTGTGATGCTTTGCTAGCTGGTATTTTGTGAAGTAGTTGGATAGATGGGTGTATGCACTGGATAACTGTTGGGACAGAGCCTGATTTGGGGCTCGATCCCAGGACCCTATGATCATGACCTGAGCCAAAGGCAGAGGCATAATGACTGAGCCACTCAGGCACTCCAATTATCACATTTATATTGTTGACTACAAAATGTACATCTCTAAGCCCAGAACACTTGAGTTTCAGATTCTATATCCAGGCACGCATTGGACATATCTCAATTTAGATACCCTACCAGAAGCTAAAATTCATCGTGTCCACAATCTTAACAACAGGATTTAACTCTGACTGATTATCGTCCTCTTCTCCCAAAACTGCCTTCTCGTCCTTCCTGTATTTCCTATTCCAGGTGACTGTCCCATAACCCACCGACCCATCTTTGCATCTCTAAGGCCCAGCCCAGGGCCTGCCATACAGCAGACACTCATTTATTGAAAGAATGACTGAATGAAAGGATAAATGAATTTTCCCTTATCTGTGGCTTCATGTTGGCTTTTAGCTATAAGATACTTAATTGGTGGCATCTCTGTCTTCAGGCCTACAGAAGTGACCAACAAACTGAAACTTCTCAAAAATAATAGTGCCATAAGAACTGCAGAGAAGGGCGCCTGGGGGGCTCAGTTGGTTGGGCGACTGCCTTCGGCTCAGGTCATGATCTCGGAGACCCAGGATCGAGCCCCACATTGGGCTCCCTGCTTGGCAGGAGGCCTGCTTTTCCCTCCCTCACTCCCCCTGCTTGTGTTCCCTCTTTCGCTGTGTTTCTCTCTGTCAAATAAATAAAATCTTAAAAAAAAAAAAAAAAAAAAAAAGAACTGCAGAGAAATCCATGCTAGCTCTCTGTACTAACCAGTCGAATCCTTCACACAAAGATGGGTCTTTCAAGGAGTCCTCAGCTACTTGAAAAAAACCAACAGCCTAAGAAGAACCAAAACAGAGGAAGGAAAAGGTAATTCTGGAACACAGAACAAAACTTCAAGAATCAGAGACATGGAGAGGCTATGTCCCTGAATGTTCAGCAAAAAGACAATGAGGGGGGATATGTGAGATATAAGTTAAGAGCCACAGGGAACATGTACACAACACATTTAATACAGTGGAAAACAGTGTGGCACATGCTGCTGCTTAATATCCACTCTCCTTGTTGTCCTTCCGAAAAGATCCTAACTTTGTTTAGCGTGTCCATGTGTCCAATATAAAAACTACACTTTCTAGCCCTCCTTAAAGGCGCGGGGGTGGTTGACATCACACAGGTGGCAGTCTGTTGGGGATTTCTGGGAAAGCTGTACTTTCCTCATACAGGCTATGTCTTTTTCTCCTTATTGTTTCCTTTTTCTCCCTGCCTGGAATGCTGCTATGATCCTAGAGCTGCAGCAGCTGCCTTGTGACCATGAGGACAAAGCCTCAGCCTTGACGTCCTTGGACCACCAAGTCAATGTTGGCAATTACTCACCTGGATCTGTTTCATGAGAAAAAATAAGCCCCTAATTGGTATAGCCAGTGTTTAGTCAAAATTTTTATTGCAGTAATAATCCTTAACTGATACAAAGAGATAATGGAGGAGAAGGAAAAAAGAAAATCAAAGAACTACTCAAAAAAAATTTCCCTGACCCCAAATAGGGAAAGGATCCTCAGAGGAAAACCAACTGAAGGTCCAAAGATGAGTGGAAGGAAAAGAAAAACACTTCTAGACAACTCTGATTATCTCAGAACTGCAATGATAAAGAGAGAATCCTTGAAGCTGCTAGAAGAGGAAGTGGAGTCATCAACAAGAAACAGATGGTGAGAGGCTGCCAGAAAAGCAAGCTGCAACGTCTGCTCAGTCATGAGGCAACATGGTTTCTGGTCTTACGTTTGACCCACCAGGCAAGTGTAAGAATGAAGTACAGACATTTGGGGCATGTTGGTATTCAGCAGCGAGAACAAAAGACAGCCGACGAGTGGAACCGTGAGCACATCACTAAAACAAAGAACTTCAGTTCTCCACTTACCCAGTCTTTCTGGTTAAGTTTAGCTGCTTCGTTATACACTTCAATGGCAGCTTTATGTTTTCCCAAAAGAAATCTGTGGAAGAGACACATCTTCTGTAACTCTTAACTCAAAGCTTTCCCAGGACCGACGCCCTGCACCCGGGAGGGAGTGCTGGAAGCCCGCCCATTAGCCAGCTGAGCCCCGCAGCCGCCAGGGAGGCTGGCACAGAGCGGCGGCAGAGGCTCGCTCAGCAGGGGCTGCACGGACTGTGCCCCGCGCTCCTGGTCTCGCTCCACACAAATGTGAGCTCCGGTGTTGTGTAATTTATTTCTGTAACGTACCACAATACAGAACAAAACCAAAACAAGCTGAAGTATGCACCCTGGTTAAGCGAGGACTGCCAGCACTCATCACTACCTACTTAAGGGACATCCCTTCCCTTTCAAGACTAGATCTCTTGCCTTGATATTGGATCCCAATTCTAAAGAAAGGCAAAGGTTATCTGGACCTCTGTGCAAAGAGGCCAAGTATGAATGACAGTAGGTAAGAAAGCAGGGAAGGGAAGCCCATGGGGAAAACTACCAGTATACCTAACAGCTTATAAAGACTGGAGGTGCCTGCATCCAGGAACTGTCAGGGCACCCACTCAACAAACACTGCGTTAAGGATTATACTTCGTGTCGGAACAGCAGATGAAAACAATTCTACGGTTGACCGTAACATTAGGGGACTGAGGGACCAAGACGGTGCTATTTATACAATAAACAGGGTCAGTCTTCCCCCACCACACTACACCATGTAATGTTTGAAATACTCATTGTTAACTCATTTTCTCAAATTCCAAAATCAATCCACTCTTCAAAGTGGATCCCAGTATCAATACCGAGCAGCTCTCCCTCGGTACCACGCTCTTTGGGCAGCCGGCAGCCTCTGCCTGAGAATGCATTTTACAGTGTTCTCTGTGAGTGTCCCAGGGCTGGCGGGCAGCAAGTACTCACAAAGATCTGGCCACCTGCTTGAGGTTATCAGCACACTGAGGGCTGAGAACAGCACATGTCTGGAAGAGTTCTAGGGACTCCTGGATATTTCCTTCCAGGCGAAATATTAATGCTGCCAAGAGACAGAAAACACAGAAAAAAAAAAACATCACATTCCAGGGAGAACAGAGTCTGGTATCAGAAAAATATAAGAGGGAGTTAAAAAAATCATGGGTAACTGTATCTTTAACACAGTCAGATATAACTTCAGGTAGGTTGAAACAAGTAGCAGCAAAGTTGCTGACAATCTAAAACTTTTAATAAGATATCTCAAACCTACATACGCCTCCATTCCCGGCATCCACCATGCAGATAACAAGGTGCCTTGCAAATTATCCCACAAATTCGTCATAATAAGGACATCCTGGGCGTCCCCATCAAACACTCTATTTATCCTGATAATCCAGACTTCTATCTTGCAATTTCCAGAGTACACCCAAACAGGGCAAGTGCAATCAAGGATGTTCTGGCGACAAATGCACTAATGTTTCAGATTTGGTTTTCAGTATAGCAACCAATCCAAATCAGTAATTTTTCCCAGGCTTAAATTTTAGAAGAATTGACATGTTTAAGTATTATGAAGCACTGAGAGTCTGGAACTTGTAATATGGGAAATAGAAGCTTTTTTTTTTTTTGGCATGAGGTCCTACATGTGTCAGTATCTTACCAATTACATCAGAAAATTGTATGTTAATCTGAAGGTTACCAATCCAATGAGTTTGGTAAACAAAACCATTCATAACACTGAAGAATCAAAAGGAAAGTTCCTAGAAAAACTAAAGATGCTAAAGAGTAAAATTTCAGCCAGTGGTTCCTATTTTGGTTCTTGATCAATTTCATCTATTCTCTGCTTTACCCTCTACCTCCAGGCTTCTTCCCTTCATCCTAACACCCTTATAAAAAATCCTCAAGCTTTTCCTCATCATTTCCACATTTTTAGCCTGACTACAAGGAGAACTTCCAGAAGCACCTTCTGGACTTGAAGCTGCTGCCTGAGGCAGGGACCCTAACATCCACTTTGAAAACACTAGCTGGACAGTAGAGAACACGGGGAAGGACAGCAGCAAAAAACCCCAGTCATTTCTGAAGTCAAATCCCACATAAGAATTATGTTTGAATTTTCAGACAACATAATACTGATAAGACCTTTGTAGAACATTTGAATTTCAAGTGTTTCATAAGTAATTTGCTCTTCCTTCAGAACCTAGGCAAAGTATATATTTCTCTATCAAGAAGAGAAGAAATACATGTCTTACCTTGGACATAGATAGCATATTCACATAAGCCCTGAGTCTCCTGAAGCTGCTCTTTGATAACAGCCTGAAAAAGGAAGAAAAACACTTGTGAGTAGTGGTTGGGTGGCTTGCAGTGTTTTTAGGAAAAGGTAGAGACGGGCTGGAGACAGGGATCCAGCAAGTCCTAGAGGAGGACACAGGCAGCAACCTTTGACCTCGGCCACAGCAACTTCGTGCTAGACATGTCTCGTCTCCACAGGCAAGGGAGACAATAGCAGCAACGAACTACTGGGACTTCATCAGGATAAAAAGCTTTTGCACAGCAAATGAAACAGTTGGCAAAACTAAAAGGCAACCTATAGGATGGGAGAGGATATCTGCAAATGTCTTAGCAGATAAAAGGCTGGTATCCAAAATCCATAAAGAACTTATCAAATTCAATACCCCAAAAACAAAAAGTCCAGTCAAGAAATGGGTAGAAGAGAGGGACAGACATTTCTCCAAAGAAGACATTCAAATGGTCAACAGACACATGAAAAAATGCTCTAACTCACTCAGCATCAGAGAAATACAAATCTAAACTACAATGAGATACCAGCTCGGACCGGTCAGAATGGTGAAAATTAACTCAGTAAACAACAGATGTTGGTGAGGATGTGGAAAAAGGGGAATCCTCTTACGCTGTTGGGAATGCGAACTGATGCAGCCACTGTGGGAGACAATAAGGAGGTTCCTCAAAAAGTTAAAAAATAGAGCTACCCTATGACCCCGTAATTGCTCTACAAGGGATTTACCCAAAGGATACAAACACAGTGATTCCAAGGGGCACCTGCACCCCAATGTTCATAGGAGCAATGTCTACAATAGCCAAACTATGGAAAGAGCCCAGATGTCCACTGACATATGAGTGAATAAAGAAAATGTGGTGTGCATATATATATATGTATAATGGAATAGTACTTGGTCATCAAAAAGAATGAAACTTTGCCATTTGAAACGATATGGATGGAATTACACGGTATTATGCTAAGTGAAATACGTCAGAGAAAGATAAATACCATATGATTTCACTTATATGTAGAATTTAAGAAACAAAACTGATGAGGCGCCTGGGTGTCTGCCTTCAGCTCAGGTCATGATCCAGAGTTCTGGGATCGAGCTCTACATCAGGCTTCCTGCTCAGTGGGGTGTTTGCTTCTTCCTCTCCCTCTGCCCCTCCTCACTACTTGTGCTCTCTCGCCCTCAAATAAATAAAATCTTAAAAAAAAAAAAAAAGAGAGGTGCCTGGGTGGCTCAGTTGTTAAGTGCCTGCCTTCGGCTCAGGTCATGATCCCAGAGGCCCACTATCAAGCCCCATGCCAGGCTCCCTGCTTTAAAAAAAAGGAAACAAAACTGATGAACATAGAGGAAAGGAAGGAAAAATAAAGTAAGATGAAAACAGAGAGGGAGGCAAACCATAAAAGACTTCTTTTTCTTTTTAACATTTGATTTATTTATTTGACAGAGAGAAACACAGTTAGAGGGAGTGAGAGAGGGAGAAGCCGGTTTCCTGCCGAGCAGGGAGCCCGATGGGGAGCTCAATCCCAGGACTCCAGGATCATGACCTGAGCCGAAGACAGACGCTTAACGACTGAGCCACCCAGGTGCCCCTGCCATAAAAGATCTTAACTGTAAGAAACAAACCAAGGTTTTCTGGAGGAGAGCTGGGTGGGGGTTTAGGGTAACTGGGTGATGGGAATTAAGGAGGGCACTTGATACAATCAGCAGTGAGTGTTATAGGCAAATGATGAACCACTAAATTCTACCCTTGAAATTAATAATACAGTATGTTAACTAAATTGAATTTAAATTAAAAAAAATTTTTTTAAAAAGGGGAGACATGGGCAAGGAACATGTGTAAGAAATCTATAGAATACAAATAATTACTAATAGTATTGGTCTGGAATTATTTTTAAATTTCAGCTTGCTTGTGGTTACTTATTATAGAACGCGGGTTGGCAAACTATGGCCCACAGGCCAAATCTGAGCCACACAGTCTGTTTTTGTAAAGCTCTCAAGCTAAGAGTTTATAGGGTTATAAAAAAAAAATAAAAAGAATATGAAATAGAGACTGTGGCCTACAAAGCCCAAAATATTTACCATGTGGCTCCTTAGAGAAAAGTTTGCCAACCCTTACTTACAACCTAGGCAAGCTAAGGAAAATCAGAAAAGATTTTCAGGCATCAATGTACATGCTAGAGGCTCTCTGTGAAATACAGGCTCTACCTTCCTCCTCGGACAGGCTAAGCTCAGGATGAGATAGGAGTTCAGAGAACAAGAACCCAAGTCTAACTTAGAGAATCAAGGAATGCTTTCTGGAGTCAACAGTTATAAAATCCTGGAGCGGTTGGAGGAGAATCTGGGTGGCTAAGAGTGTCGAGGAGAAAAAGGCTTCAAATGCCATGCTAAAATAGCTGACAGCAATGAAGAATCTTGGTAAGTTTTAAGCAGGAAGTAACCTGATTCTACATACTTCATAGAAAAGTCATTTTTGGAGCACTGTTGAAAACAGATGGAAAGGAGGCAAGATTAGTAAAGGGATTCTTACAGTAATCTAAACAAAAATGATGGGAATTAACGAAGGCCTAGAGAGAGAAGTGGACAATTTCAAGAGACAGTAGACAAGGATCTCCAGATGTCATGATTACCTATAATGTATTAGGGAAAATGGGTCAGGGGATTCTGATAGAGACAGATGGATGAATGACAGTACCTATCCCTGCAACAGGGTACAAGAGAAGGAATAGGTTTGGAGGAAAGCAGATAAATTCAGCTACAGAAAAGCTGAACCTGAAATGCCTGTGAAGCATCAGTAGGGATCAGCCTGGTCTGAAGACCAGGAGGAAATGTATGAAATGTGCAGCGAAAGGGGTCAAGGATAGGACATAGGAACATCCCCAACTCTTAAAAAATAGAGGAGGAAAGGAAGCCAAAAATAGGAAATGGAAAAAGTTCAAAAAAGAAAAAGGGAAACAAGAAAGGGAAAATATCACAGAAGGAAAGAAAGGAATCTTTTAAAGGTTTTTAAGATTCATGCTGGTACTAAACACTGCTAGTTCTGCCTGCCCCTCGTGGTCTCCATCATTAAAATTGTTTACCTTGCATGCTTCATAATCCTTCCGGATATAGTGGAGATGTATTAACCAGTTCTGCTTCTCCAAAATCGGAAACTCTTGACCTAGGCAGTGTATTTTTTGACAAAACAAACAACATAGTCATTATTATATTTTCTCCCTGAGCACTATGCTCACATTTCACTATAAGCATATCGTAGTATGACATTAAGTTCTTCATGCTGCTGCCCATAAGAATATCATACATCAAAAATATGTAGGGTTTTTTTTAGAAGATTTTATTTATTTATTTGACAGAGAGAGAGGTCACAAGTAGGCAGAGAGGCAGGCAGGGGGGCCAAGCGGAGAGCCCAATGCGGGCCTCGATCCCAGGACCTGAGCCGAAGGCAGAGACCTAACCCATGAGCTACCCAGGCACCCCCAAAATATGTAGGTTTTTTAAACTACAAGATACTTGTCCTACTATTACACCCTGGATATATGTTTCTCCTCAGATTTTGCGGCTTGATGTCAGTTTTTCAAATTATAACTTGGCCTGAAAAAAATAAAATCATCCTTTATCCCTTCTCTCTTTCTCTCTCCCTGGTTATTGAAAGTGAGTAAGATGACTCTCTAAAGGATATTTCAGGACTATTACCAACATTTAGTGTCCCACCTGATAATCAAAGGACCAAAAATAGTTAAACATGGTCCTAGCAATAGGAAGGTAAAACATTATATACTGCTGCCCAGTAATGAAAAGGTAACAATGACAAAAAAACTATTGGAGTCACTGAAAACAATTTATGATAAACCATAAAATGAGTTACTATCTCTTTGAATTCAAAAGTTTAAAAATATGGGTAAAAATTCATTAAGAGACGCGCCTGGGTGGCTAAGCCAGTTTAAGTGTCCGCCTTCGGCTTGGGTCATGATCCCAGTGTCCTGGGATCAAGCCCCACATCAGGCTCCCTGCTCACCAGAGAGCCTGCTTCTCCCTCTCTCTCGCCTGCCGCTCTACTTGTGCTCTCTGTCAAATAAATAAAATCTTTTTAAAAAAATTCATTAAGAAATTACTTTTCTGTGGGGAAAAAAAGAGAGAAGGGTTCACACCAAACTCAGAACAATGGTGAGGAAGGGGGAGGGAGGAAAAGTTAAAAAGGAGACTTCAGGGGCATCTGCATGGCTCAGTTGGTGAAGCTTGATTTTGGCTCAGGTCATGATCTCAGGGTCACGGGATCCAGACCCACGTCGGGCTCCGTTCTAGGGTGGAGTCCGCACTAAGAGTCTCTCTCCCTCTGTCCCTCCATACCCGACTCTTAAAAAAGGAGTGGGAAGGGGACACTTTAGCTCTTTAATGCTTTAATTTCTCAAAAAAAAAAAAAAAATCGCTAAAAGATACATGACTAAATGTTTTATTTATTAAGTCCGGCCAGTGAGTCCATGGAAGTTCATGTTTTTATGCACTTTTTAATACATATTTGAAATATTCCCTTTTAAAAATGTTTAAGAATACAGCAAGAGACAAGATGGAAATGATTTCTAATTATTTGTAAACATTTATTCCATAACCTTAGGAGATGCATTAACAGATATAGGTCCATAAAATGACAGGAAGGAAAAAAAGCTTACTGGGACCCATTCAGTGGAGCCAGAACACAAGAGGGAATATCAGTGGAATTTATAAAATTATGACAGAAAGTATGGATATGGTTTTCTATGCCAGAAGGAAGAAAAAAAAGGTAAAATGTTAAACAATGTACTCATCCTCCAATAACCCATACTCTGCCTGGGATCACCCTTCTTCTAGTCAGCAAGGGTCTATATGAGATTCTTTGATGACTTTGGTTTCCTTCCCTCTCTTTCCTCAAGCCCCATCAGTCAACAGATCTAAAGCCATTTATGTTCCGCCTGACGACTTCTGGAATTAAATTTCCTATTAAAGGCCATTCAGGGAGCACCTGGGTAGCTCAGTCATTAAGCGTCTGCCTTCAGCTCAGGTCATCATCCCGGAACCTGTGCATCAAGCCTCACATCCGGCTCCCTGCTGGGCAGGAGGCCTGCTTCTCCCTCTCTCACCCCCCCCGCCCCTCCTTGTGTTCCCTCTCTTGATGTGTTTCTGTCAAATAAATAAAATCTTTAAAAATAATGATAATAAATAAAAAATAAATAAAGGCCACACAAATCACTAAGCTCAGAGGTGGGTGTGGATGTAGGGGGTGTGTGCACACACACGTGCGCACACACACGTAACGTGGGTAAAGAACTATACTGTAAAGTGTAGTTCTGGGATTCGTGGATCACTGAGTCACCTAGGACCAAGTCTCACTTGTACAGCCTTCCGCTCTATCACCTACCCTCTGAAAGGAAAGAGTAGAAGGAGACACTGAAACTTTTGAGTTCAAAATATCATGAAGTATCACTGCCTCTACATACAGCTTTAGGGTGTTATTAGATAACATTCATAAAATGCAAATCTGAGTTTTGCTACTATTAAAATCTCACAATAAAAGATGAGTAATTTTTTCTGTTTTCTGGATGAAAAATGAAGAAAATATTCAATTTGCAGGGCAGCTTAAGAGCCCAGAGGCTTACGAAAGGAAGACCTAGGGATTAGAAGGAGGGAAGGAAATCCAAGGGCTTAAACACTTAACACACTCCTGGAGATATAATTTGTCTAAATGCTAAGAGAATTTTAGCTTCATCAAAGATTTTAGAAATCATTTCAGTGCCCTATAACTGTCCTCTTACTGTATGATGTTGGAAAATGTACAGTTAACTCATCTATAAAAATAGAGACTTATTCATTCATTCAACAAATATTCACTGAGCATCTACCATGTGCCACATACTGTTCTAGGCATTGGGAATACAAAAATGAACAAAACTGACCTCCTGCCTTAAATCAGTAGAGACAGGGTTGCAGGGGAAGTCAGAAAGTGCAGGCAGAAGGGATAGATAATAATGCAATAAATTATATATGAGTGATTTTTAAGATGGAAAAAAAAAGCAGAGAAGAGGAACAAGGAGTATAGGATAAGGGGTTATACTTTTAAATAGCTGGGTCAAGGAATAAAATACCCTCACAGAACTGGGAAGACTGAACGACAATATATATAAGGAGGTTCAATTTCTGGCACATAGTAAGTCCTAGAAGTGTTAACTGTGGCTATTTTTATTATCTGTATTATTAGTTATTTTTCAAAGATGAGGGAATTCTGGATGCCTTAGAAAGAGTCTATAAACTTTGAGGCTATAGTTAGAATTTACCTGTAAATATGTAAACTGAATTTCTCATATTCCAAATCATTGCTCACTCCAATTCCCTACAAACGGGGTACTGGTTCCTACATGCTTTCACAAGTATTATGAAAATTACCCACAAGAAAGATCCTCTAAAAAAAAAAGATAGGCACAATACAGGCAAAGTCGAGCCTCCTCTGTTTTACAGCAGAGAACGGTGGTCGTCTCGATGCTACACTTGAGGAGCCTCTATTACCACAGAGATCAGGTAGCCAGCTGACGAGACGAAGACAAGGCGATGCCTTTCCGCTGTTGTGCGAACATCTCACCCACATCTCCAGTTCCCACGCTGCCCCTCCACCACCACCACGACAGGGCAGGTGGACGGCTGACAACCTAGCAACCATACTTCCTTGGCCCTTCTCTTCTCCTGACCCCATTCTACTCTTTTGTGACATCCCTCCTCTTTCCCTCCCCCTCTAACAGTGCATGCACCAGAGTTCCACGTGAAACAATTACAAAACCAAATAAACATGACAATTCCAAGAATTCTTCTCCCTTGTAATTTGCCATAGGTGCCAATTTCTCACAATAATGGCCCTAACTCGGGACGCCCGGGTGGCTCAGTTGGTTAAGCGACTGCCTTCGGCTCAGGTCATGATCCCAGAGACCCGGGATCGAGTCCCACATTGGGCTCCCTGCTCGACGGGAGGCCTGCTTCTCCCTCTCTCACTCCCCCTGCTTGTGTTCCCTCTCTCACTGTGTTTCTCGCTGTCAAATAAATAAAATCTTTAAAAAAAAAAAAAAAATGGCCCTAACTCACTTTTTATATTACACTTTGATTAATGCTAGGGAATAACATCGTGGATATATGAAGGCTGAGAAGAAAATTTTTGTGCTTTGAATTTGCAGTTGAAGATTTTTCTAAAACGACTAACACTTTTGTAAGTACATTATAAATGAAGCCTTCTTTGGTAAAGGATTTCTTCCAGGATGAGCAGACACATAGCATATGGTTTTGTTTGGTTTTGTTAAAGATTTTACTTATTTGACAGAAATACAGCCAGAGAGGGAACACAAGAAGGGGGAGTGAGAGGGAGACGCAGGCCTCCCGCCCAGCAGGGAGCCCGATGTGGGGCTCCATCCCAAGACCCCGGGATCATGACCTGAGCCGAAGGCAGGTGCTTAACGACTGAGCCATCCAGGTGTCCCAGCACATGGTTTTCGTATGTAGAACTCCCATCCTGATTCAGTACCAGCCTTCCCAGGACCTACAGCAAATTATTTAACTTCTCTGGGACTCCATTTTTCCCTCAACAACTTTCGGTGGAGGGCACCTGGCTTGCTCAGTCTGCTAAGCGTATGCCCTCAGCTTCGATCATGATCCCAAGCTCCTGGGATCGAGTCCTGCATGGGGCTCCCCGCTCAGTGGGGAGTCTGCTTCTCCCTCTACCTCTCCCCATTGCTTGTGATCTCTCTCAAATACATAAAATCTTTAAAAAATAAAGTTCAGTGGAAAATTATAAAAAATCTGAAAGTGGCCATTCAATAAATGCTTATTTCCTCATGTTATAATAGGGCTAGTAACACTTTTCTGCCTCTATGTATTATTTGGGCATTGAAAGATATGACAAATGTTCTCCTGAGGCAAGGGAAACAAAAATAAAAATAACCTATTGGGACTACATCAAAATAAAAACCTTCCAGAGAGCAAAGGAAACCAACAAAACTAAAAGACAAGACAACTTACTGAATGGGAGAAGATATTTGTAAATGACATATCTGGTAAGGGGTTAGTATTCCAAATACATAAACACCTTATACAACTCAACGACCCCAAAATAATCCAATTTAAAAATGGGCACAAGAGGAACGCCTTGGTGGCTCAGTCATTAAGCGTCTGCCTTGGCTCAGGTCATGATCCCAGAGTCCCAGGATCGAGCCCCACATCAGGCTCCCTGCTCGGCGGGAAGCATGCTTCTCCCTCTCTCACTCCCCCTTGCTTGTGTTCCCTCTCTAGCTGTGTTTCTCTCTGTGAAATAAATAAACAAAATCTTAAAAAAAAAAAAAATGGGCAGAAGACATGAACATTTTTCCAAAGAAAATATATAGATGGCCAAGAGATATACGAAAAGATGTTTAACCTCACTCACCATCGGGTAAATGCAACTCAAAACCACAATGAGCTATCACTTCACGCCTGTCAGAATCTACACTACAAGAAGCAACAAGTGTTGGTGATGATGTGGAGAAAAAGGAACCCTTGTGAGCTGTTAGTAGGAACGTACACTAGAGCAGCCACTGTGGAAGACAGTATGGAGATTCATCAAAAAATTAAAAACAGAATTACCATATGATCTAATTCCACTACTATATACATATATATAATCTCCCAAATACAGAAACGCTAATTCAAAAAGATACATGCACCCCTATGTTTATTGCAGTATTTAAGACAGCCAAATTACGGAAGCAGCCCAAGTATCCACCAGTAGATGGATAAAGAGGACGTGGTATGTGTATGTATATGTGTGTGTGTATGTATGTATATACATGCGGGTGTACATTACTCAGCCATCTTGCCATCTGCAGCAACATGGATGGATCTAAAAAGTATAATGCTAAGTGAAGTCAGTCAAAAAAAGACAAATACCGTATAATTTCACTCATATGAGGAATTAAATAATCAAAACAAAGGGGTGAAAAACAGACAAACCAAAAACAGACTCTTAACCATAGAGAGCAAACCAACTGTCCCGGGGTAGGGCGATGGGGGAAGAAAGTAAAGGGATTAAGTGTATACTTATCTTGATGAGCACCAAATAATATATGGGATTGTTGAATCACTACTGTACACCTGAAACTAATATAACACTGTATGTTAACTACACCAGGATTTTTAAAAAGAGGACAAATCTTGAAACAGATGTAAATGTAAGACATTACTATCAATCTGAGTTTTGTATCAGTCAGGTTCTAACAAGGGAACATGAAAACTACTTCAGAATTTAAAACAGAGGAATTTCACTGGAGTAAACAGGTGACAAAAGAAGTGAGAGCGCACCAGGGAATGGGGGACAAATGAAAGATTAGCATGGGAGCAAGAAGTCGCTACCACCTGGAAGGAAAAGGGGAGGAAATGCCTTGCTTCCAGTATCTAAGGCTGAAGTAACCAGGAGGAAACTAAAAACAAGATGGCCTGACTTGCAGGAGAAACAGAAGAGATGCTTCCAGAGACCATCCACTCCTCCAATTTCTCCAAGCAGAGAAAGAGAGGAAAATCTTGGGTTCTTCTTCCTCCCGCCCTCCAATCTCCTTCCAGTTGCTCCCACTTGCTAACACAGAAAGAGAGTGCTGACACAGGGGCCTGAAGGCAAGAAGCCTGCACAAGTCAGCTCTGCACAAGACACAACAAAGAAGGGAAGGGTGAGGGACGGATCTGAGGGCAGACAAGCCCAGGATCAGCAGAAACATCAACTCTGTTAGTAAATGATGACGGAGGAGACTGGACCAAGTCAGTACTCACCCCATGATAAATGCTAGGCTCTGGCTAGAATTATTATTCTTAAATTATTTGCTATCCAATCTGTTTGCTTGTAAGCTTAAACAGATGAGGAAGAAAGAAAAAATCATATAAAAAGATCAATTATGGGGCGCTTGGGTGGCTCAGTCGTTAAGCGTCTGCCTTTGGCTCAGGTCATGATCCCGGAGTCCCAGGATCGAGTCCCACATCGGGCTCCCTGCTCAGCAGGAGGCCTGCTTCTCCCTCTCTCACTCCCCCTGCTTGTGTTCTCTCTCTAGCTGTGTTTCTCTCTGTCAAATAAACAAATAAAATCCTTTAAAAAAAAAGATCAATTATGGTTTTACTATATATCCTATTTTACTTCCTCAAATCAAACTTTAACAATTACATTTATCCTTTTTAGGGTGTGTATGTATCCTCTCACATACATTTATAAATTTTTTATTCTGTATATATATTGATTCATATGAATTACTTATATTTTAGAAGTAAACAGAATATATTAGAATATTTAATTTATATATTTATATTTGTATATATATCTACAAAGTGTTTTCCTCCCCTATTAGTCCACTGAATGGTCCTATGAAACTAGTGAGTTCTATAACTCATGGACTATTCCAACATTGCAGATGAGGAAATTAAGACTCCAGAGGCTAAGTGATTTGCTCACATTCACCAACTAATTAATGAATTAGGTAGGACTATAACCCAAATCTTCACAGTTACTCATTAAACTACACTAAGTTTCTGCCCAATCATAAAAGACTTTCCAATTTTAAAATGTGTGTGTGCTGTCAATGAGATATAACTTAGCAACATAAAATTAAGATTTAAAGTTTTTCTATGATAGGAAAAGCAGAAGAGGACTTTTTTAAGGAATTTCTATGCCTATATAGAAATTGGGGGGTATGGGAGCAAATGCACATGTGTACATGCATACATAAGAGATTAAACATATTTGGAAACTGGTTGCTTATATCTACTGAACATAAATCTATCCTTCCAGTGATCAAGCAATCCTACTCCTAGGGACATGAGTGTACCCAAGTAACTTCATGGTAGCATTATGCATAACACCTTAAAATGAAAGTACCCCAAATGTTCATCAAGAGTAAACTGAAAAGGGATACCTGGGTGGCTCAGTCAGTTAAACATCTGCCTTCAGCTCAAGTCATGACCCCAGGGTCTCCGGATCAAGATCCTGCATCAGGCTCCCTGCTCAGCAGGGAGTCTGCTTCTCCCTCTCCCTCTGCCCCGTCCCTGGTGCTCCCTCTCTCATAATAAATAAAATCTTAAAAATAAACAAATATAGGGGCACCTGGGTGGCTCAGTTGGTTAAGTGACTGCCTTTGGCTCAGGTCATGATCCCGGAGACCTGGCATCGAGCCCCACATCGGGCTCCCTGCTCTGCAGGAGGCCTGCTTCTCCCTCTCTCCCTCCCCTGCTTGTGTTCCCTCTCTGGCTGTGTTTCTCTCTGTCAAATAAATAAAAAAAAATCTTAAAAAAAATAAAATAAAATAAACAAATATAGAGTAATCTGAATAAACTAGGGTATAGCCTCACAGTGGAATACTATATAACAAATGAAAAAGATTCAAAAAGGTATTTTTTAAGTACATACTAAATGATTCTGTTTATAATAAGTTCAAAAGCACACCAAAACTGATCTACATAACTTAAGTTAAATGTAAGTAACCAGCTCTGGGAGGAGTAGTTAATGACTGGTAGGGAGCACAAGGGAGGGCCTCTGGGATGCTGATGATGTTTTATATCTTAATCAAAATGGATATATGAATACATTCACCTTGTGAAAATTTATTGAGCTATACAATTATGATTTTGCGCTTATCTTTATGTATGCTCTGTACTGATTTTTAAAAAGTATCAGGTATCAAGGTAAATACCTCCTCCACTAAAAGAATTAATTTCTACAATACGAGTCCAGAAGAGAAGGGGAATGCGTAATTCAGCTGTGACCAAGGGTAAAATTCTCTACACAAGACACAAAACGCATTAATCATTGAGAAAAAAGCTTATAAATCAGCCTCATCAAGACGAAAACTTCTAAAAATTAAAATCATCAAAATATGCATTAAGAAAATGAACAGGTAAGAATCAGCCAGGAAGGGGGGAATCATAATATATGTAACAGACAAAAGAGCTTATACCCTCAATACAGAATTCTTACAAATCAGTAAGAAGAAAACAATGTAATTTAATAGGCAAAAGCCTTGAATATTTCTTTCACAAAAGAAATGACCAGTAAGTACACAAAAAAGTGTTCAATATCACCAGTCATAAAGATAATGCAAATTAAAGCCACAATAAGATACTACAACCTATTCACCAGCATGTCTAATATGAAAAAGACTGACAGTACCAAAGCAATCAGTTTGTCAGGCTCTTACAAAGTTAAAACATACACTTTATATATGACCCAGCAATTTCATTCCCTAGGTACTCACTGTTGAGAAATGAAAACACATGCCATCCACACACAAAAAGATATGTAAATGAATGTTCATAGAAGCTTTTTACATAACAGTCAAAAACTAGAAACAACACAATGTTCATCACCAGGAGAATGGATAAACTCTGGTATGTTAAAGTCATACAATGGAACATTAGTACTTTTAAGAAAATTAAAAAAAAAAAACTATTAATACATTAGAGCAACATGAATCTCAAAAACGGAGGAAAAGATACCTAAAGCTAACTAATACACATTACATGATTCCCCCGTAAGAATTTCAAGCACAGACAAAATTAATTTCTAGGGACAGAAATCAGAGTGGCTCCCCCTAGAAAACTGAAGAGACGATTGACTGGAAAGGGGCATGAGGAAATTTTGTGGGTGATGAAGATGTTTACTTTGTTCTAAGTAATGATTACATGAGTATATATATTTGTCAAAATTCAAGAGTTGGGCACTGGAAGGGCACCAGGGTGGCTCAGTCAGTTAGGCACCTATCTCCTGGTTTGTTTTGGTTCAGATCACGATCTCAGGCTCCACACTCAGTGGGGAGTCTGCTTGAGACTCTCTCTCTTCCTCTCCTTCTCCACCCTCATGCACATGTTCTCTCTCTCTCTCTCAAAAAAAAAAAAAAAAATAGAGGGGCACCTGGGTGGCTCAGTCGTTAAGCGTCTGCCTTCCGCTCAGGTCCTAATGCCAGAGTCCTGGAATCAAGCCCACCCGCATCGGGCTCCCTGCTCCAAGGGAAGCTTGCTTCTCCCTCTCTCACTCCCTCTGCTTGTGTTCCCTCTCTTGCTATGTTTCTCTGTCAAGTAAATAAAATCTTAAAAAAAAAAAGGGGGTGGGGGCGCCTGGGTGGCTCAGTTGGTTAAGCGACTGCCTTCGGCTCAGGTCATGATCCCGGAGACCTGGATCCAGCCCCACATCAGGCTCCCCGCTCAGCGGGAAGCCTGCTTCTTCTTCCTTTGCCCGCCTCTCTGCCTACCTGTGTTCTCTATGTCAAATAAATAAAACCTTAAAAAAAAAATATTTGTTAAAAGTTCTCGTCACACACACACACACACACACACAGAAATTTTGTAATTATATGTGGATGTTAACTAGACTTACTGCAGTAATCATTTTGTAATATACATATCAAATCATAATGTAGTAGACCTAAAATACAATATTATATGTCAATTATATCTCAATAAAACTGGGGAAAAAAGAAAAAAAGGAAAAAGAAAGTAGAATGGTCATTCCCTGGGTGCTGGGGGAAGGGAGTAATGCGGGTTATTGTTTAATGGGTAGAAAGATGCAGTTTGAGAAAACAGAAAAGTATGGACATGGATGGTGGTGACAGATGCTAACCAATGTGAATGTACTTTATGCCACAAAACTGCACACTTAAAAATGGCTAAAATGATAAACTTTATGTTCTCTGTATCTTACCACAGTAAAAAAAAATGCCAATCCTCAGCTCAGTTTATAGAGTGGTAGGGCAAAAGCCACATTACAAGATACTAAGAAAACAGAGTTGAAGATAAGGAGACAAGTAAGATCTAACTATCTCTTCAAAAAGCAAATCAATAAAAGTCATTCACTATTATAGTGAATAGTGAATAAAATAGTGAAGTGACATAACTTTATCAAAGATTATGTGAGAGCAGTTTATGTAGACTGTAAACAGAATTATATAACAATTAAATTAACTCTATAATTCTGCGTACACAAGGACTGAAATACAGGAAAAGGGAATGGTATTAATGAAGTTAAAAGCATGTATCTATAAAATCATTACTGGGAACCAAATATATAGATAGTAATTAGTCTGCTGAAGAAACTGTTATACACAGCATAGAAAATGATGTATTTCGAATCTTGGAACACTGGAAAAAAAATTTCAGTAACAATAAAAAAAATAAAAATTAAAAAAAAAAAAAGAAAAAAAAAAGAAAATGATGTATTTCCAGAATATCTGTATCATTCCCAACCTCCACAACCTTTACATTTTTTAATACTGACACATTATGGGGCACCAGGGTGGCACAGTGGGTTGGGCATCCGACTCTTGGTTTTGACTGGAGTCTAATATTGGGGTCATGGAATCAAGCCCCACATCGGGCTCTGGTCTCAGTGGGAGTCTGACTGGGATTCTCTCTTCTTCTGTCTCTCTCCCTGCGCTAAAATAAATAAACCTTAAAAAAGAAGAAAGAAGAAAAAAGAAGAAAGAAGAAGGAGAAGGAGGAGAAGAACTGACACATTAAAAATGCTTTATGGAGGGTCATCTGGCTAGATCAGTAGAGCCTATCACTCTTAATCTCAGGGCCATGATTTTAAGTGCCACGTTGGGCATGAAGCCTACCTAAAATTAAAAAAAAAAAAAAAAAGTTTTAATTCAAAAGAAAAAACTCTATGGAAGCAACCCACATGTCCATCAACAAACAATCTGATAGGGCGCCTGGCTGGCTCAGTGAGTTAAAGCCTCTGCATTCAGCTCAGGTCATGATCTCAGGGTCCTGAGATCGAGGCCCGCTTCAGGCTCTCTGTTCAGCAGGGAGCCTGCTTCCTCCTCTCTCTCTCTCTCTGCCTGCCTCTCTGCCTACTTGTGAGCTCTTTCTCTGTCAAATAAATAAATAAAATCTTAAAACAAACAAACAACCTGTTAAACGAAATGTGGTATACACATACCATGGAATGTTATTCAGCCTTAAAAGGGAATGGAACCCTGTAAAACAAGCTACAACACAGATGAATCTTGAAAACATTATGCAAAGTGGAATATAAGCAAGACACAAAAAGGCAAATATTATATGATTCTGCTTATATGAAATAATTAGAAGAGGCAAATTCAGAAAAACAAAGTAGAACAGACGTTATCGGGGATTAGAGGTGAGGAAGAAATGGAGAATTATTATTTAATGGGTACACAATATTTGTAGTGATGAAACAGTTTTGAAACAGGTAGTGGAGATGATTGCACAACACAGTGAATGTAAATAATGCCACTAAACTGTACATTTAAAAATGTTTAAAGAGGTAAATTTTATGTGACATATATTTTGCCACAATAAAAAAAAAGTCTCCCATTAAAAAAAAAATACTCTGAAAGCAAACCTTAAGCTGAGACCAAGTTTCTCATAGGTAAATATATGTCTCAGGTTGTAGACAAAACATAGCCTGGGCTATAGCCACCCCTAAATGGAAAAGGCCTCCGATGGAAACTCCTTAAAGAAAAGAAATATACCCATGAAGTAAATCAATTCACTCATCTCAATGATGGACAGAGTCCTCAACTGAAAGCCAGAACAAAGTCTCCTGAGGTCATACCATAGGGAAAAATAAGAGGACTTAAACAGCTCCATGTAGGATATTATTTTCTCAGAATCATCAAGTAATTCTGGTAAATAATTCCAAATAAGAAGTTTCTTGTTCATGAAAAAATCCTAACATATTTGGACAAAAATCCCAAATAGAAAGTCATTTACCCCTTCCACAGTTGGCACTCACCATCCTCAAGACCAGAGTCAAATGAGGATCAGGCTGAGGGGTGGGGTGTTGTTGGGGGACAGCATCCAAATCCAGACTCAGATTCTCAGTCAAAATGCCCTCAACTATTCCTTGTTCAGATGAAGTCTCTCTGCTTGCTAATTCAACTCCTGTGTGAGCTCTTCATGTTAAGTTTATCAGCTTCCTGCCTTCTACCTTCAAGTGTCATACTGTTTAACCACAGGAGTGGTTCTCAACTAGGAATAATTTTGGACCCCAGAGACATGGCAATATCTGGAGATGTTTGGTTGTCACAACTGGGCACTACTAACTTGTACCAGGGGATGCTGTTAACATCCTACAACATATAGGTTAATCTCCCACAATAAAGAATTATTGTGCCCAAAATGTCAATACTGCCAAGGTTGAGAAAATATGAACTACAGGTTAATAAGACACCCAGAAATTCCACAGTGAAATGTGAAAGATTTTTGTTCAAATTACTAATTTTTAATTTCTGAACTAAAGTTCTTCAGTTCTTGAGGTTGATATTTATCCTTTTTTTAATATTCCTTATATTTCCAAATTTTTACAATGAATTTACATTGAATTTTCTGATTTTATTTTAAATTACATTAAATTAAATTAAATTAAAACGATTATCCTTTCCTTTTTCTGTAGTAGTCTATTTGACTAAAGACAATTTCCTTCAGGTTGGCTGTGTACTTCTACTCATATTTTTTTAAATGATTTTATTTATTTATTTGAAAGAGAGAGACAGTGACAGAGGGAACACAAGCAGGGGGAGAGGGAGAGGGAGAAACAGGTCTCCTGCCAAGCAGGGAGCCCGATGCGGGGCCTGATCCCAGGACCCCAGGATCAAGACCTAAGCCAAAGGCAGACACTTAACCTACTGAGCCACCCAGGCACCCGTCTACTCACATTTTATTCTTTTTTGCTCTGTATCTGGAGCAGGAGTGACCAAAACTTGAGTCTACTGCACCACCCTAACTGGAAGCCCAAGTTCACATCAGAATTCAAGAGAAATTACTGAGTAATAATAAACCAAGTTTTATACAAAAGAAACTATTTTCTGATAGTCTATTCTTCATTGTCAATCATTTTACAAACCTGTACAATACAAAATGTATGATTCAGATATTTACACTATTTAAAATGTTTTTGTTTTGGTTTGTTTTTTAGATTTTATTTATTTATTTGACAGAGAGAAACACAGCTAAAGAGGGAATACAAGCAGGGGGAGTGAGAGAGGAAGAAGCAGGCTTCCTGCCCAGCAGGGAGCCCAACGCGGGGCTGGATCCTGAGACTCTAGGATCATGACCTGAGCGGACGGCAGACACTTAACAACTGAGTGACCCAGGAGCCCCTAAAATGTTTTTATTATAAAAGGCAAAGTAAAGTAAAAGAGAAGTAATCAGTAGCAGCAGCACTACAAGCAAAGAGACAGACCAGAAAGAGAAAAACTGAGATGACGCAGATGACAGAAAAAGAAGCAAGCTCAGCGCTACTGATTTCCTAAAACAGGGTGCCAGAGGGAGGACAGTCTGACAGCCTCCCCTGTAGCCTCATCTGTGTATCCATACACCACTTACTTATCTGTCAGTGCTCTGCAATTGGCAATGATTACCCTTACTCCTCAAAATTCACCCCTCATCAGTTGATTAAATTAAGCTAATCAATGGTAATCCTATCTCCCTCACCCACGACTGGCAGGTCTACCAAACTGATCCCATGAAAAGAGTATTCCTGGGGGAAAAAGGCCCTTCTTATTTTTAAAAGAGAACCATGGGAAGCCAGACCGTATCTCTGACACTGGAACAATGGACGCCAAATGCTACGCACTGCTTTAATTCAGGAAAAAGCAGGCACTGCACAGCAGAGTGGAAAAGCAAAAAGAACTCAGGGCTTTATACATCACTGAATTGCTTGACCAATGCTAGAGCCCATTCTAATTCTGGACTTCCTCTTATATTAACCGAAAAAATTCCTTATTATTTAAGCCACTTTGAGCTGGATTTTCTGTTATTTACTACTGAAAATATAGAAAGGAACACCAAAAGAAATCAAAACTTCACATGTTCACACTTCTCACAGATAATCATAATCATGGTTATCAATTTACCATATTTCTTCCTCATCTTTTTATATGTACATTTTAAGAAAAATATTTATCTGTAGACAATTTTAAATACTCCTTTTAAAAAATAAACATTGTTTTGTTTTGTTTTAAATAAACATTAAATAGCTACTTAATATTTATTTGCATGATCACTTAGCTTGTTTTATTGCTGAATATGTAATTGTTTCCAATAAATCAATACTATCAATAATTCTGTAATGAATATCTTTGCTTAAGAAAAAAAATCATATATGTGTTGAAGATACTTTATTAGGCTAGATTCTTAGAACAGGAAGTACTAAGTTAAATAGCATGAACTTTTACAGTTCCTGATACTGACAAACTTTTACTCAGAAGTATTGTCAATTCACACCTATTTCTCTGCACACAAGGGTGCCTTGATAATTTTAAAATAGAAATAACTTACTCATCACTCTAGTTCTACATACTTAAGACAAGAGGAAAAAGAGGATAATGCTTTGTTAAAACTTTACCTCCAAAATTGAAATCAAGTCTAGACTCTCAATTCCTTTAAATCTGCCTTTCTTTTCAGACGGAAAAGAATGTTGTTTTTTTTAAACTAAATGATACTGTATAAATGGCTAACAGACACATGAAAAAATGTTCATCATCATTAGCCATCAAGGAAATCCAAATCAAAACCACATGAGATACCACCTCACACCAGCTAGATTGGCAAAAATTGACAAAGCAAGAACAAAGAAATGTTGGAGAGGCTGTAGGGAAAGGGGAACCTTCTTACACTGTTGGTGGGAATGCACGTTGGTACAGACACTTTGGAAATCAGTCTGGCGGTTCCTCAAAAAAATTAAAAATGGAGCTACTCTATGATCCAGCAACTGATTACTGGGTATTTACCCCAAAGACACAGATGCAGTGAAAAGAAGGGCCATGTGAACCCCAATGTTCATAGCAGCAATGTCCACAATAGCCAAACTGTGGAAAGAGCCAAGATGCCCTTCAACAGATGAATGGATAAAGAAGATGTGGTCCATATATACGATGGAATACTACTCAACCATCACAAAGGATGAATACCCAACTTTTGCATCAACACGGGACTGGAGATTATGCTAAGTGAAATAAGTCAAGCAGAGAAAGTCAAGTATCACATGGTTTCACTTATTGCGGTGCATAAGGGGTAATACAGAAGACAGTAGGAGAAGGAAAGTAAATGGGAAGTAGGGTAATTCAAGGAGAGAAACGAAACAAGAGAGACTTTGGACACAAACTGAGGGATTTGGAGGGAGGAGGTGGGGGGATGGGAGAACCTGGTGGTGAGTACTGAGGGCACCTATTGCATGGAGCACTGGGTGTGGGGAATGGGCAATGAATCTTGGAACACTGAAAAAAAAATTAAAATTAAAATTAAAAAAAATAACATGTATATGAACCAGTTAAACAGTGTTTAGAGCGAAAGTATTAAATGCTTACAACAGAAGACCTCAAACCGGTAATCTAAGATTCTGCCTTAAGAAACTGCAAAAAGAAAAAAGAAACTGCAAATTAAACACAATAATAGGTAAGAGCAGAAAAGAGAGAAGAAAAAATAAAATCAAAAGCTGGTTCTTTGAAAAGATCAATCAAGTGGATAAACCTCTAGCCAGGATGACCAAGAAAAAGACAGTAGACATAAATCATCAAAATAGGAACAGAGGGATTATCACTACACATCCTAAAAGAAATGTCTAAAAAGACATTAAAAGGAGGATACAGGAGTATTATGAACTTTATGCCAATAAACTTGATAACTGAGATGAAATGGACAAATTTCTTTGAAAGAAAAACATTACCAAAGCTCTCTTTAAAGAAACACATATAATCTGAATAGCCGCATATCTATTAAAGAAACTGAGTTTGTACTTAAATGCCTTCCAACAAAGAGAAATCCAGACATAGATTGCTTTACTGTCACACTCTGGCAAATATTAAAGACACAAGACCAATTCTATATAAAGTCTTCCAGGAAAGAGAAGAGGGAATAGCCCCCAACTTGTTTTGAGGCCAGCATAAACCTGATACCAAAAAAAGACAAAAGCATTGCAAAAAAAAGAACAATAACTACAGACCAACAAGTCCTTTACAAAAATTAGCAAACTGAATCTTGTAACAAACAAAAATTTAATACATCATTACCATGGGGGGTTTACCCCAGGAATTCAAAGGCTGGTACAACATTCCAAAAATTCACTGTAATTCACCGTA
Source organism: Spilogale gracilis (assembly GCA_004023965.1). NCBI lineage: Eukaryota > Metazoa > Chordata > Mammalia > Carnivora > Mephitidae > Spilogale > Spilogale gracilis. The sequence continues at coordinate 6,362 of PITA01011362.1, read as the reverse complement.
TTGACAGGTAACACTTACTCTGCCCCACTCCAAAGGTATCATTTACACTGTAGTCACTGTATTCTACACGAATGATACCCCTGGAACTGTAAAATATAATGGTATTGCAAATGGGTAAAATGGCTGACCAAAAGGCAATGCAACCTTGTGATGGACTAAAAGAAATAAAAGATCCAGACGAAGAGATTTTTACCTTTGAGATATTCCACTTGGCCTTGTTCACACCTGAAATATTCCGTTTAGTCCTGAATTTTTTACTTCCAAGGGGAACAATGAATTTCACCAGAGAACCAAAACAGTAATGGCAAAAGAGTTCTAGACATTTCATATAAAAAGAATGGAAAAAACTGGCAGGCATACACAACACTTCAATAATTTGCTTATATCTTATATGCCCTGAAGACTGTCAATTTCTAAGAGCAGAATCCATGCCCTATTTATCTTTGTATTCCCAACACCTATCATTGGTCCTAGTACTGGGTAAGTACTCATGTATGAGGGGTTCAAGAAGAGGAAAAACTAACCTTTAGTCGTAGAAATCAGAAAGTGAGAAGAAAGGAACTGGAAGGGGCACTACAGCACTGTTAACTTCTTAGAGCGTAACGTGTCAAATGTGACCCTTGACCCCATTAACTGTCAGCTTTGTATCTCAGTAGCCTGAACTGCACGCATGCCAATCTTTGATTGGTATATACTAATTACAGCTCTCCTGGACTGGGAGTCAGTCAAACCATGTAGTCTGATGCTGGAGGAAGATGGAAAGAACACTGGAGACACAACCATAATACCCACCAGACCCACCTAACTAGCCAAATCACACCGGCAAATCAACTAAGTGACAGACATCACAGCAAAATGGTTCTCTTGTCATGATGTAAAAAAATATTAGAAACTATGTTAGATATTACAAGAAACACTTAAGCTTCACAAATAATCTAAATTATAGATGTACTGCTCTTTCAGTGAAAGATGTAGTCCTGAAAAACTCTGAAAACAAATTCTGCAGGCAATCATTTCCAACAACTTATATTACAATTTCGAAGAGGAACAGAAATTCCCCAAGTAAGCTTAACAATTTACTGGCAAAATGAAATTTAAAAATCTTAAAAGACAACAGGAAAACACGGTGCAAAAGGATATATTGCCTGTTAACCATAACTCATAATGCAGACAAGAACTACACCCATGACCCTGGACACGTCATGTCCCTTCCCTCAGCTTTGGTTTCCTCATTTAGAAAGTAATAAATAAATGGGTTAATAATAAAATAGATGGTTCTTTCCACTAAATAAAAAGTGTGTGTATTTTCTAAGTTTGTTAGGCTTTAGACATGATTATTAGACATTGACAGAATATCCAATATAGTAAACTGCAATCTGATGCAAGCCTTTCTAAGACTTTATAAGTTAACAAATGAAGGAATCCTACTCCTCTAAACAAAACAGAACATATCTCTATCAGCTTTTTAAATGCAGCTCTTCACAGTATATGCCCTTAAATAGTCTTCACATACTCAATTTTCATAAAACCTCAACATTTACTTAACAGACATGAGATCATGTGAGGTCTGCTATGTACCATGGGAACTTCACAGTGTTTCTTCCACAAGTAGGAAATACATACTTACATAATAATAAAGCTCCATTTAAACATATGTACAGGCAAAATCAATCCCAAAATATCCAACGACTCCATAAAATAAGAGCTAGGTATGGAGGAATAGACTATTACTGCTTTCCTCCAAAACTCACATTTTTAAAAACTTTAATGCATATAGACATACAATGAAATTGTGTGCCGACCTTTTTTCAGCCGGGGTTTCTGAGATTCAGCAGATGTAGGAAACAGAGTCCTCTGAAAACAAAAAAAGTCTGTTAAAGCATCACCATAAGTCTTGCTAACTTAAAAAAGCATTCAAACAGGGGAGCCTGGGTAGCTCAGTCGTTAAGCGTCCACCTTCAGCTCAGGTCATGATCTCGGAGCCCCCGGATCAAGCCCCAGGACCGAGCCCCACATCAGGCTCCCTGCTTGGCATGAAGCCTGCTTCTCCCTCTCTCACTTCCCCTGCTTGTGTTCCCTCTCTAGTTGTCTTTCTCTGTCAAATAAATAAAAATTAAAAAAACAAACAAACAACAAACAACCATAATTAGTAGCTCTCTAATCATGCAATTAATCTATTAACAGCATACACGCACAAAGAAAAATTACAAATCATTTTAATATGGTTTAAAAAGCAAACATCAATCATACTTTTGCTATCCAAACTATTAATAATGTATAGTCCATGTCTATAATATATACTTACGTGTAATATATAACTATACATTTTTTTAAGATTTCATTTATTTGAGAGAGAGCACGTGCGTGCATGACTGGGGAAGGGAAAAGGAAAGTGAATCTCAAGCAGACTCTAGACAGAGTGAAGAGACCAATGTGGGGTCTCAGCCCCGAGATCATGACCCAAGCAAAAACCAAGAGTCAGACACTTAACCAACCGAGCCACCTAGGCATCCTGTGTAATATATGATTAAAATGCATAAAATGTGCACAAATAAATAAACTAAGTTCTTAGACGCCACATATTCGTTTATACTTAATGCTATACATCTTAACAGCCAAACCAAAAAAGTAGAAACTTTGATAAGAAGTTTATACGGTCATTATATAGAAATTCCCTAAAACTCAATTCCAGGAGTTGTTTTTTTGGTGTTTGCTTTTTCAGATTTATTTAATTTAGAGAGAGAAAGTATGAGCAAGGGAGAGGGGCAGAGGGAGAGAGAATCCTCAAGCAGATTCCCTGATGAGGATGTAGCCTGATACAGGGATTGATCCCAGGACCCTGAGATCATGACCTGAGCTGAAATCAGAGTTGGTTACTTAACCAAATGAGTCACCTAGGTGCCCCTAGGAAGGAGTGTTTTTTTAAGGGATGTTACTGAATCTAATAAATACTATCTTATATTTAACTTTGCAGAAAATCTTCAAATGGATTTTTCTTTTTTCTTTTTAAAGATTATATTTATTTATATGACAGACAGAAACACAGCTAGAGAGGGAACACAAGCAGGAGGAGTGAGAGAGGGAGAAGCAGGCTTCCCGCTGAGCAGGGAGCCCAATGTGGGGCTCAATCCTGAGACTCTGGGATCATGACCTGAGCCGAAGGCAGATGCTTAACGACTGAGCCACCCAGGCATCCCTGGACTTTTCTTATAACTACTTCCTATGTTACATATGATATGGTATGATATAAGCAAAAATAATGGTTGAAAATTTCCAGAAGTAATGAGAGACATTAATCTTTAGATTTAGAATGCTCAACCAATCCTGACCAGGTTAAATGAAAATAAATCCACACTTGCATATATTACAAGGACCTGCACCAGAGACAATAAGTTCTTAAAAGCAACCAAAGGAAAAAAGTATCACCTAGATAAGCTATACAGAAAGGACAATTGTGGGGCACCTGGGTGGCTCAGCTGGTTAAGCGACTGCCTTTGGCTCAGGTCATGATCTCGGAGACCCAGGATCGAGTCCCACCCACATCAGGCTCACTGCCCGGCAGGAAGCATGCTTCTCCCTCTTTCACTCCCCCTGCTTGTGTTCCCTCTCTGGCTGTATTTCTCTCTGTCAAATAAAATTTAAAACAAACAAACAAACAACAAAAAAAGGACAATTAGACCGACAGCTGGCTTCTCACAATTAAAATTGGGAAATAATATCCCATAAAGACATTATAAGAAAAATCACTCCCATGTCTCAGGTGCTAAGTAAAATGAATGTTAATCTAAACAAAAGGTCAGCAAACTATGGCCTACAGGTCAAAAAAATTCAGCTCATTTTTATATGGCCAACAAACTAAGGATGTTTTTTACATTTTTTTTTTTAAGATTTTATTTATTGGAGCACCTGGGTGGCTCAGCTGTTAAGCGTCTGCATTCAACTCAGGTCATGATCCTGGAGTCCCAGGATCGAGGCTCCCTGCTCCCCATGGGAAGCCTGCTTCTCCCCCTCTCACTCCCCCTGCTTGTGTTCCTCTCTAGCTGTCTTTCTCTCTGTCAAATAAATAAATAAAATCTTTAAAAAAAAATAAAAAAAAATTTTAAAAAGATTTTATTTATTTACTTATTTACTTATTTATTTATGAGAGAGATAAAGAGAGCAAGAGCGAGCGAGCAGGCATGCTTGTGTGAGCAGGGAGGGGCAGAGAGGGAAAGAATCTGAAGTAGACTTCACACTGAGCCAGGAGCCTGATGCAGGGCTCAATCCCACTAGCACGAGATCATGACCTGAGCCAAAAACAAGAGGCAGGCATTCAACCTACTGGGCCACCCAGGCACCCGTTTTTACATTTTTCATGGTTTTTACATTTTTTAATATTTTGTAAAACCTAAAAATCATATAAAATTCAAAATTAAGTGTCTAAAATAAAATGTTATCAGAACACAGTCACACACACGTTTATTTACTGTCTACAGTTGTTTCCACACTACAACTGCATAGTTGAATTACTTGCAGCAGAGACTGGCCCACAATGCCCAAAATATTTATTACTGGCCCTTTACAAAAGTAGTCTGCCAACCTCAGATCTAAACTCTTACATATATCAAAACTAACTTTCAAGGCACCTGGCTGGCTCAGTTAGAAGAGAATGAAACTCTTGATCTTGGCATTTTAAGTCCAAGCCCCATGCTGGGTGTACACACTTAAAAAACAAACTTAAAAAACAAACAAAAATTTTAAAAAAGTTTTATTTAAATAACCTTTTAAAGGATATACATTAGGAAAAAGGAAAAGAACCCCAGGGGGGCCTGGGTGACTAAGTCGTTAAGCGTATGCCTCCACTTCAGTCATGGAATCAAACCCGCACTGGGCTCCCCGCTCCACGGGAAGCCTGTTCTCCCTCCCACTCCTCCTTCTTGTGTTCCCTCTCTTGCTATGTCAGTCAGAAAAATAAATAAAATCTTTAAGAAAAATTTAAAAAAATCCCAGAATGAAGGAGTGGAATGAGCAAAGGAACTGGTAAAATATGAAAGTATTCTAAACACCCACTGACTGAATAAAACAAACGAACGTATAATTTGTGGTGCTGAAAAACACAAAAACTACAAAACTGAACAAAAGTAGCCAGAACAGGCAGAAGGCAATGGGTAATAAAGCATCTGATAATCCCTACATTACTGAGTTTTAAAGTTGAACATTCAGTTGAGTATGTATTATAAAAATATTGTATACTCGCTAAAGGAAGACTAAAGAATAGGACATATAACTTACAAGTAATTAAATGAGGAGAGAGAGAAAAAAAGAAACTCAGCAAAAAAAAAAAAGGCAAAAAAAGGAGAAAAAAATGAAATTCTCCAGTTAAATTATCAGGATGGATTTTTTTTAAAAGATTTTATTTATTTGACAGAAAGACAGCTAGAAAAGGAACACAAGCAGGGGGAGTGAGAGACGGAGAAGCAGGCTCTCCACTGATCAAGAAACCTGATGTGGGTCTCAAACCTGGGACTCTGGGATCGATGTTTATAAACATGGATATAATTATATAATTATGTTTATAATCACAGATGTTTATAAAAATCTAGATGTATGCTATTTATATAAAGACACAACTAAAACATAAAAGCAAAGAAAAACAAAGTAAAACGATGGAAAAATATACACCAGGAAAACAGAAACAAAAAGAAAACTAGGAGCACCTGGGTGGCTCAGTTGGTTAAGCAACTGCCTTCAGCTCAGGTCATGATCCTGGAAACCCGGGATCGAGCCCCACATCGGGCTCCCTGCTCGGTGGGAAGCCTGCTTCTCCCTCTCTCACTCCCCCTACTTGTATTCTCTCTCCAGCTGTGTTTTTCTGTGTCAAATAAATAAAATCTTAAGAAAAAAAACTAAAGTAGCAATATTAACATTAAACAAAACAGACTTCAAGAGAAAAAGCTTTATCAGGGATGAAAATGAATTAAGACAGAAGACTAAAATGAACAAGGCAAACTTAAAAACCTCTAGAAAAAATATAGGACAGGGAAAGATTACTCCAGTAAAATATAAAAGCACAAACCAATTGAGAAAAGATCTAAATATTCAACTACATTAAAATTAAGAACTTCTGTTCCAAAAAGGGAAGATGGAAAATTAAGGTATTTGCAACACAAAACCAAAAAAAAAAAAAAAAAAAAGGATAAAGGATTAACAGCCAGAAATTATAACTACAAAACAAACAATCAAAAGAAAATAAGAAAAACACTGAAGTAGAAAATAAGCAAAATATGGGGCTCTTGGGTGGCTCAGTCAGATTAAGTGCCCGTCCCGTCTTGATCTCAGCTCAGGTCTTGATCTCAGGGTCATGCATTCAAAGTCCCATGTTT